>VXAV01007208.1:193259-216211 GCA_013399715.1 Alectura lathami | reverse complement strand
AGACCAAAGGGTAACAGGACTTCACTGGGATCCCAGAAACTTTGGGGCTGAAGTAAGTTATTCTTGTCTTTACTGAGTGCTGCACTGGGATAAGAGAGCTGTTGTATGAAACTGAGTCTGCACAAAGGGCCAGATTTCCTGGGAAAAAAACCTGGTGTCGCCTATGTCTTTATATAAAAGAACTTTGTATTTTTTTTTATTTGCCAGATTTGATAAATTGTGACCATCCCAGTATTTACGAAAAGCAAAGAAATAATGGATCACAATATAGTTTGAAAGTAAAATCAAACCAAAGCCCTAAAGCTTGAGGTTCCTAATTCCACAAATTACAGGCTAAAGCCCTGGTGCCATGGAGCCTAGTGGAAATGTTGCCATTGACTTAATTGGGTCACAGTGCACCTACAAATTTAGTGAAATATTTCCTGATGAATCTGACAGTGCTGGGGTAAAGCACGATGACATTTCTCACTTCATGAAAGCCTATTTACATAGGAGTTTGAACTGAAAGCTGTTTGGGTAACTTCAGATAAGACTCTTTTTGGGGGAAAAAAATCCTTCTGCACAGTAATCCCCTGATTAAGGAGATCTGTTGTCATTGTAATATCTTATCTTGAATGCCCTCACTGTAGTTATTTCTCAAGTTAAGCTCTTTAAAAGGGCAGGCCAGCTAGGCCAGACTACTCCGTCTGAAGTGGAGGCATCTTTGCGTATATCTGCATATGGATTAATTCTCACCAGTAGAAGTTGATGTTCCTCATGGTCAAATGAAATTACTTCTCAAAGCAGCACAAGGCCTGTGTGGAGGTTGCTGCACCCACCATGCATGCTGTACAAGCTCCTTGTTATCACCGGCACAAACTGAGTTCCAGAGAACTGACAGAAAACACTCTGGTACAAATTTTGACTGCTGCTGCCCATGTTCATGGTGGGTGGAAATCATCCCTGGCTTTTCAAAGCCTCCAGGTATAGTACTGCTTGTCTGCCTTGCAATGCCTCTTGCAGCTGTGCAGAAAGACCAGAGGAGCTGCACCTGGACCTCAAGCTTCCCCCTAGTGCAGAACTAACCTTCCTGGGTATCCTGAGCACATGAGGAGCCAGACTTGCAGGGGCTGGAGCATACTGCAGAGGAAGGAGCTGACACAAGGAAAGGTAGGACTCTGGGTACCTACCTGGTCAGTGTCTGCCATGTGACTGATCCTACAGCCCATGTATTCCTGGAAAGCAGGAGTGTCAGGAGCACACCCAGATGAGGAGCCTGCTGAAGGCTGGGGTCCATTTGGTGCACTTTCAAAGGAGACCCACAGGTTCTGGGACACCTGCTCAGAGTGTGAATCCAGGCAGGTGGGCACAGGCAGTGTGTCCTCTGCTCCAAAACTGTCAAAACAAATGAGCGGAGGAATTTATGGTAGGGAAAGGCAGAGCAAGAGAATTACGTCTATGGAAAGGCACTATGGCACAGCAGCCAGTGTGCAGTCCCACACAGACACTGTCCCTCCCTCCTCCAGCAAAGCACCTTCTCTCCATCAGTGCTATGCAAGCTGTTACAAGCACATGTACTCGGGGCAGTCAGCCCTTCATGCACTTTTACATGGCTTTAAATGCTGTTAGAAGTATTTCTGTTGTTTATTGCTGCTCAATAAAGTTTTATCTTGTGAAAGTCATGATTTATTTACTCCATCTTGCAGAACCGACATGTGCACTCTCCCACATCAGCGCCCCTTTACCAGATTCATAAAATGTGTTAACAATTCATTTAAAATTCATATAGAAGCCAAGTACAGTTCCTTCACAGAGCTGCACCAAGTAATATAAAGCAGCACGCGCCCTGGCGTATGGCACACTGTCAGCATGTGCTCTTAATGTCTCCCTCAGCTGTAAGCACTTCAGTGTGCTTTTGCAGTTGCTCCTGTGTCCAGCCAGTCAAACAGCATCTTCCCATTCTCCAGTTACCACAGAGCTTTTGTTCCTCATGGTCAACTTTTCCTTTTGGCTATCCTGAAAACACAGATCGTGAGAATAGTAGGTTTAGAGAGAGACTGGTCAAGAGCTGATCTCTGGCTTCTGAGTTTATCAACTGCCTGTTTAACATGGGCTTTCACCTGCACAGACAGGATGCAGCTTATTGCTGGTCTGTGTGTGAGTTACAGAAGGAGAAATGTAAAGTGAGAATCAAAATAAGAATTTCCATCCCTATGTGCGCCTCTGGGAAGATCATCTTTACTGGTAGTTCTCCTGACAGTCCTCGTTCTGAAAGGTGTGACCATCACATGGTTTCAGTGACCTTTTACTAATGGCTGTGAAATGTTTTGTGTTATTCCCTTTCCCTGGTATATTCAGTTTTCCTGCAGCGTACCCACTTGCACCACTGATATTTTCATTTTCCAGCACCCAAGAGCCATGGCTGTGAACCTGACTCAAGAACACCCCACCTTCAGGGTCCTGTGAGCAAGATGTCCCGCTTCCAGGCTGGGCCAGGAAAAGACAAGTCTTGGACCACTACCTCAGACTTCAATATCCTCTGGTATCTCACAGTGTCTGCATAATTCCCAACTAAATGAGATAGGAGGGATCTGCAATCTCTCTGCTGCACACTTCCTCACTCTATTTGTATTTCAATAGTGCCATGCGCTGGGGAAGGCATATTTGGGAATTCCAGAGGGAAAACTATTGGCAATTCTGAGCTGCCCTTCCGAAGAGCACCCAGCTGGGCGGCTCTGCTCTGCACGGAGTTAGGAAAAGTCCTTACTGCATTCCTCATGATGTTGCTACACACATTTGTGCAATATTTGGCTTATTTGTGCAACATAATTAATGAAACATGTCTCATTGGCACCAGCATCCCTAGGGACCCTAAAGCAAATGGGAGCCTTTGAAGACTTAAAGGGTCTTAAAAGCAGAAGATTTTTGCCACAAGTTTATTAAACCAAGCTTTACTGGCAATAAATTAGCAGCCTGTAGACATGCCTTCTTCTTGAGGATCTGACATTAATCTTTTAGAAAAATACAGTGACAATTTACAATTTTCATAGCACCTTTACTTCTTTCAGTTCCCAAGTGCTTTGCTGCACAAACTCCTACGTTTGGTAAGGTCTCTCTTCCTATGGCAAGTTCCCTGCAGGAAACAGCAATGAGAGAGAGAGACCGCTGTTCGTGTGCCATTCTCAGAAAGTCCATGAAAGGCATCAAGCCTTCTGCAGTGCTTGCAGGCACATCTGAGCAAAACCCCACACAAAATACCCCTGTGTTATTCCTTTTCATGTAGCCACTGATCCATGACGCTGGAAGTATTTTAAAGACACTGACCCAGAGTCTCAGTAATGGAGCTGGAGGTGGCTGAAATGCCCGTTCTGCTCCTACATCTGCAGTTTAGGTTATGTGATCTTACTGTGCTGCTTCAAAACCACAGAACGCTGTGGGGGTGTTTGCGGATTTGCACATCTCTTACACTGTGCCATTGTATGGTAAATTATATTGGAGCCTCTCCTGAGCTCATTAACAAAAGCCCATTGTTTGAGGGTGTTACTTATCCTGCATGCTTGGCCCAGGACTTATACACATCTCATGGAAGTGCTGGGGAGCTTGCATGAGAACTGCTTTCTAGTATTTCTGTTTGGATTTTTAATGACATTTGTGCAGGTGCCCAGCTTATAAAAGGAATCTTTTCTCAATCTGTAGTGTTGTTCCACAACTCACCTGGAGCAACAGCCATTCCTAGCAAAGTGTGATCTTTATCAGCAACCTCCAAAAGTTTTGTTGCATCGCTTAGTATTACTTAGTTTTCTTTGTTAAGGGTGTGCTAGAGTATGTTTCCATTAAACAGGGTATATTCTGTACACGGCTGGGGGAGGGCTTGTGCTGTTCAATGAAAAATAAATCAAGTCCAAGGCAATTGCACTCGAGGATATGTGCAGACATGAATAAGCTCATCTTTTCAGCGTAATGCTGTTTCATGTTAATAGATGATTAAGTTTTATTGCAAGATCAAACCATTTGTGCCATGTAGTATATTCCTGACTTTGTCTGACAGAACTTGACAGCTACTCAAAAATATAAATGTGGCATCAGTGACCATGTCTTTCATGACAGAAAGGGCTTGGTGACAGGCCTGGCCTAAACTGTTCTTTCCCATCACCATTCCCAGTTCTCACCCCAAGGTGCCTCTCCATCCTTTTATTATTTTCCTCCTTATTTTTAAGCTGGATCGTTTCCCTGAACTGGATGGCAGACAGTTTTCCCAAGCAGATGGACAAGCACAAAAGGACTGCAGTGCACAGAAGAAAAAAGAGGACAGAACCCTGTATTATGTGGAAGCCACACCTGCCTCAGAAGCCTCCATAACGTGAAGCTGCAGATAAGGTTGGTCATAGCCCGTGCCTGCAGCTGGCGGCTGAGCCCATGGGAGTGGAGCTTCCCAGCAGCATTGTGCAAGGGGCTGACACTGTGTCTTCCTAAATCCTGGAGGGCTGAAGCTTATTTGTACAACAAACAAGGCCCGATTGGAGTTTGCCATGCGGAATTATGCCTCTCTAATATAATTCAGCTGTGTGTGTATTTCATTGCAAAGAAAATAGAATGGTGACTTCCACTGGGTTCCTTCATCAGTGGCCATTGCATTAATGCTGATTTGGTTTGACTTGTTTGTGTTAAAAGAAGTGCATTGGGCAGGATTCTGAATAAGTGTAAATCAGAAGTGACTCATTAAAATATTTGGAGTTACAGGCACAAGCAGGATCAGAGTCAAGCCACTTGTCCTAGCTTCTGTCACACAAGCACTAACCCTTTATAAATCATTAATTTCCAGACTGTTTATTATCCAGGGGAAGTAACAAAACAGTAGTATCACATAACACATCCTAAGAATGCCTTGTTCATTTTAAGAGCAAATAAAACTAAATAGCACCAAGTTGTTAGTGATGCAGCCTGTGAGATCAAGCAGAAAGACAAAAAGAGGAGCTTAATCAGGCTGCGGCTACAAAACAAACAGGAGAATGGGTAAAAAAAAATAAAAAATCCTTGTACAAGAGTGACTTCACATAGAGTGTCTTCACATAGATATTCTTTGTTTACTATCACACGGAAATTGTCTCTGCTCGTTACACGGTGGTGCTTGCACTGGGGATGGCACAGCAGTGCTGTTAGTGGGAATGTTTTCCACAGCTGCTGTTACCCTTTCGCTGGCTTTCTCACAGGAACAATTTAACACCTATTCACAGGCACAGAACGGAGTGGAGCCACCATTTCAAAAAATAATAATCAAAATTAATTACTCTGTCGAGAAAGCAAACTTCTGTTGTTTTGCTTACAAGCCTCCTCTTCTAATGTGTTTGTCACATGTTGCCCAGACCATGATGAGGAAATGACATTAATTCACAACAGGGAAAGTCAGAACCCTGTTAGCCTTGGCTATGCCTGCGCTGAAGCCCACAGCTTGCAGGGCCGGGCAGAGGGGTGCCCACCTGCAGCACAGGACTGCATGCAGCATGAGGGCAGGAGCTGGGTAAAAGAAGGTGCGATTCTAATCTATTCTGTATCACTCCCATGGATAGTGCTGACAGCTGGGAAATGCGCAGTTATTTATTCCTTGCAGTTTTGCTAATGGCAGCAATGCCGGGCACCGTACTGCTTCAGTTCTGTCGAACCTCGCTAACACAGACCATATTGGCTTTTTGTCAATTTAGCTTAAATCTGTTCCCAGTTTCGCTAGTAAAAAATCCTTTTCTGACCAATATTACTGAGTTATATTGAGCGGCTTTTTTGCTAGCCTCATTTGTCAGTAAAGTATACTTCTAAAAGCGATGTTAGCAAAACCATAATCAGGCCTCACAGATGATTTTGGTCCATATGTTATTTATTTTGATCTCTTAAGATTCCAAAACACTAGATTTTTACAGTCACTATTTAAAGTTATTGTTAGTTACAAAATATTAGAAACATAGTTTCATCTATAAAATGCATGATTAATTTAATCTTTACCATACGTTTTTTACATCATACAGGAAACATTTTAGTCTGATGGATACCATGGAGGTATAATTAGTACTTTATACAGTAAACTTGATTATAACTTACATTGTCCACCCTGGCTCCAAAAATCCTTACAGATTTTAATTCAATTGCTGCACTTTATCTGGATGAAAGCATTTGAATTCAATTATTATTCAGTGTGCATTTGTACCTTTATATAGGTTAGATGTGGTATTAGTGTTAAAACAGGAGTTTAGCGGAGGTCTCAAATTAGTTAGCATCTATATTTCTGCATCTACCTAAAGATGATCAGAAGCTGATCATCTGGTTTGCCTAGCTGAGGTTTGCCTACCTTGGGGTTTAGTTGACATCAAGACTGGAAGAAAAAGTAAAGGGAAACTAATTTTGAGTTATTTCTGAATTTCAGTGAGAATGAGGCACCTGACCTGGCTGGACTACTTTCAAAGCACACTTAACTACGTGTCAGTGCTCAAATACCTTTAAAAATCTGTCAGGATTCTTTGGGTAAACATGTAACAGTAAATCCATAAAAAATCTCCTTGCTTATTTGATGTGTTCTTTCCATTGGCTGAGAAACTTCCAGAAATTTTTGGCACTGAGACATCTCTTGAGGTAGTTCTGCCCTTTTTAATTTTAGGTGAAGATAGCTTAGATGTGGTAGCAGTTTTAGGACATTTTAAAAAACGAGATTCTCAAATTAGCCATGTGCTTCTGTATTAGACATCTCCCAGGTTTAAATGCCGTCCACCTGGCCAAGAGGGCAGCTCCGTGTGGGTCGGCGCCTTGGCCAGGAGGAGGAGGAGGAGGAGGAAGCAAGCACGTAGTGCCGTGCTGCCTGCTGGAAGAAGCAGAGGCAGGCCATCCATTCTCCTATTACAGGCCATCCCTGTGTTTATATCATGTTGTTTAGCTTACTCCTAATGCACATCCTAAGGCGTACCTCTAATACACATCCTAAGACATGTTTATGAAAATTCTTTATAAGCAAAATATTTTACTTCCATTGAGTAAGTTCAGATACAGAACAGCCTCATCACTGCAGCTGATTCCACTGCACTCCTGCTTTCTCTCTCTCTCCCTGTGCATCTTTTCTTTAAAAATTCAGCCTCCAGCCCACCCACATTACCACAGCAAGAGCCAATAATTGTAACATATGGATTCTTGGCCAATCTTGTTTTGTTCTTGCTAACATGTCTGCAAGCAGTAATTATACTTCAGAAGATTAAATACTACTTAGGGCTGTAAAAGGTACGTTGTTAGCTGGACAATGAGCAACTGGACCTTGGATCCATTTCTTGGCTTTAATTCTTTAAATGTTTCTTCAGAGCAGATCCCATATCCCTTTATGAAGCACATATTTCCTTAGTGTGATTCCCCACTGCCCACTAACTGGGAAATCTTACACATCAGATGGGCTCAGGTCAATGGCATCATTGAACTGGCTACACATAAAAACCATGCCTTGGTCTGAGAAAGATTCTGAGCATTTACAGAACCCACTAAGTCCGTTTGTGGGTGCTCAGCACTTCTGAAACTCAGGCAAGAAGCTTTTAAAGATTAAACAATAGCCCAAGTCCAGCAGGAAGTAAAATCATTTAAAATTTGAAGAGAGAGAGACATAAAAAGGGGACATGACATTCAAGAAATATTTTATTATGTTAGACAGCAAATTCATAGGAAATGCTTTTTCTGTGAAGTGATTTATTGCACTGTAGGACTCATGGCCACAGAGACAAGGTTTTTAAAAGTTTCTTGCACAGACTGGATGACAGAACTATCTTTGTTTAACTGTAATTGCTAATAGCATTTCTGCAAGGGTTGTTTAACCTCAAGCTTCAGGGTCTAATCTCTACTCTGATTTTCAGGTCAAGAAGAAACCTAATGTGGTTGCTGATTATCTTGCATCAACTTAATGCAAGGTCTTTTACACTGTCTGCCCTGAGCATCCACTGCTGTCCAATATCAAGAGTGGTTATTGAGCTGGATAGGCACCTCCCCTGGTTTAGTCCCACAAAGTAATTTCTGTTTTACTAAAAAGGAAAAGTACTGTGAAAATGCCCTGTAGAGGGATTCTGTCTGTAGAAGACAGAGATTATGAGGTCTACAAGTACAGCAATAGGGAGCTACTTAGATAAAAAAGTTTTCTTCCCTGGATGCTATGATTTGGCCCCAAATCTCACTTCAGGTAGACCTGATCCCACATGACCCAGCCTAGATTCATCAGAATTCAGGCAGGTGCACTGCTGAACGCAGCCTTCACCTGCATTATTTATGGTTATTCTGTTTGGGAAAGAAAAAAAAAAAAAATTACAAATATTTTACACACTTTTTAAACTCATAAATATAATGAATCTAAGGCAATTTGCCAAATCTGCCTTATGGCTAGAGGCCCACCTTGGATCTGCACACTTAGTTACACTCAGT
This sequence comes from Alectura lathami, assembly GCA_013399715.1. Lineage (NCBI taxonomy): Eukaryota > Metazoa > Chordata > Aves > Galliformes > Megapodiidae > Alectura > Alectura lathami. The sequence continues at coordinate 207,802 of VXAV01007208.1, read as the reverse complement.
CTTGCTGAGGCATATTTCTGCCTCCAAAGAATCTGTCAAGAATCTGTCAGCCGATCTATCATGGTTACATGCCATTCTTCCCAGTGTCAGAATGCTTGTTTCTTTTTATTCATCCATTACTTCACTTCCTGCCATCTATCTCCCTTGAGATTCTTTTCCTTACTTTTAATACCTGTTCCAAGTTGTATCAATGCCATCTATTTACCCACTGTGATCATCAGACTAAAACCAGAAAGAGACTGAAGCTCATATTCCCATCAGGCTGAAATCTGATTACCTGTGCCTTTTTTATTCACATATAATTAGTAGTATCTGGGTATGCATACGGAATATGCACTGGGTTTGAATGAATAAATTTCACAAAAGAGTGAGATAAACAGAGCATTCTGACTCACAGGTATTTGAAAAAAAAAAAAAAAAAAAAACAGGTATTAGCTTAAATTTCCCAAAAAGCTCTACAATAAATCCCCTGAGATTCTCCTTCCTATCTATCTGTCTGTCTATCTGTCTGTCTGTCTATCTATCTATCCATCCATCCATGTATATATACATACTGGAAATGTTCTGTTTACTTTCTGGGGATTGTGACCTTAGGGTGAACCCCACAAAGACCCCACATTTTCAAGATTTTCTTTGTTATCATGTGTTTTAAGATTACTTTACAGGTCCAAAGAAGAAAGGCTTCTCATACAACCACTTGTTTCTCTGAGAACTTCAGCTCTAAATGAAACATCAAGCATGGTGGGAGTTAGTAACCTGAAACCAAAGGTTTGTGTCAACAAACTGCTTGATGCAACCACTGAGTGCTCTAAACAGCATTCATTCATTTTCAGAAGTGCCATCAGCTAGCTGTGTAATAGCAGGTTTCCAAAATTATGGAAGTTTGCAGCAATACATCCTCAAACAGGCATTAGTGAATTACAGCTTTTTCCCTCTTTTCTTACAAATGCATGGATGGAATTGCCATAACATTTTGCAGATAACACACAATTCCATGTAAGGCTTGATTAAATAAAATCAGTGTTTCTTGAATGAATATTGAAAGTAGGGAGCAAAGTGAGAGAGCAGCTGATGGACTGTTAGTGCTGGGGCCAATGCTCAGCTGTTTCACATTACACTGCTGCTGCCAGAGCCCATTTATACCCACCCAAGGGCTAGGAGACCATATGTGGGAGGAGATGCTCTTTGACTGTGGAGGGAAGTCCTAAAGGAAAAGTTAGAGTTCTCATTCATTAGGACTTGTGAAGGTACACAGGTGGATTTATGGATGATTTTTTTTTGTCCTTCCTCTCTTGTATTAGCTGCGTGGTTTTGCTAGGCTGAGCACTAGTGAGCTAGTAAGTAATAGTGCGTATTCATGATTTTTGCTCGTGCAAATTCAGTGCAGAGCTGTACAGAAGTTAGGGGACAGACTGCAACACCCCTGGGACAAGCAAACCTGGGTCTGCACTGTGGCACGTATGTAGGCTTCAGACACTGACAATCCTTTCTTTGTTTCATGAAATTTAAAGTTCTTTGCAAGTCCTTAGCTACATAAAGCCTTACTTTGGCATCACTGCTGCCAATAAATCTCTGTAGATACCTAAATATTTGAAAAGCTTCTTAGTCCTGGGGACCACCCCCAGTACCTCACTGGAAAAAGATGGGTCAGGGTATCTTAAAACAAACAAAAATGTGATGTTCATACTGCAGGATTCCATGACTTGAGGTAAATCTACCCTAGCCCAGGAAACTGTATCCTGGGTTACCCATTCAGGGTATCTCCTCCTGAGAGGCTAGTTGTTTGTGTATGGCTGCCCCAGGCTATTGCTGCAAAATTCCTTGTGCTGAAGCAATTCCATTCATACAGACAGGGCCAGAAATAATGCACACCGAGGCTAACACACAGCAGATCAGGGTTAGCTGCAGATTTACATCCCCACTGATCTCAGTTCAGTCATCTTTACACACAGCCCTATCAAAGGAATTGAAAATAGAGAGGAAAAAAAGCTGGAGGGAGAAACTGACAGTGTTTTGTGAGCACCATGCATTCAACAGACCTCCCCCATTTCTGAAAGGGTTATAGAATGCATTAATTGAGCTTCAGAATGGCTAATAATTACATAATTGCAGACTAATTTCCCCTGTCCTAGAGGTGAATTTGCATTGCTGGCAAAAAAAAAAAAAAAAAAAAAAAAACTTCACAGCTTTCTTAAAAGTAGAAAGTACTCCTCAGTATGAGACCTGATTTTGTCCTGACTGGAGCTGTGCTGGTGAGAATCTAATACAAGATGTTCTGCACCTGAGCTATCCATATGATGTGGCAGCAGGCTGCAGCCCATGCACGGCCTCATCCAGCTCCTTGCACTTTCTCCGGACTTTTTCTTTGTGGCTGTGGTCTGAGGAAATGATCCAGCTGAGTTAGCAACTTCTTTGCTGGCTATTTTTCCGTTAATGCAGCATAAAAAGCACAAAAGACAGGCGGGATACCTGGGTGTGATGCAGTTCAGCGCTGATGCTAAATGTCAGAAGGCTAAATTGGGAAGCCTTGGTTCCATGAACATGAAAACCCACCTAAAGTCTGACTGCCACCCAAGACTAAAGCTTTCTCGCATCTTTACTCAGTAACCTCACCCTGAGAGAAAACACCAGTTCTCCTGATCTCATCTTTGTCATCCTCTGTGTTCATATAGTTCTGTGAATAGTAACTGCCCAAAATAGCAGGGGAAATGAGGGTGACAGACTGCTTGCTGGTTAGAGAGTATCCAAAGGAGGCCTCTGAAGATGGGGAAGGGTCTGCAGGGCAGGACGTGAGAGGAGCGGCTGAGGCCCCTTGGTTTGCTGGCCCCAGAGCAGAGGAGGCTGAGGAGAGGCCTCATGGTGGCCTGCAGCTCCCTCCTAGGTGAGCGGAGGGGCAGGCGCTGAGCTCTGCTCTCTGGGGACAGTGACAGGGCCCGAGGGAATGGCATGGAGCTGCGTCAGGGGGTGTTAGGAAAAGGTTCTGCACCAGGGGGTGGTGGGCATGGAACAGGCTCCCCAGGGTACTGGGAATGGCCCCGAGCTGGTGAAGCTCAAGGAGTGTTTGGACACCGCTCTCAGACACAAGGCTCGGGTGGCCCTGTGTGGGGACAGGGGTTGGACTCAGTGAGCCTTGTGGGTCCCTTTCAGTTCAGGACATTCAATGATTATATGATTTTGAGGGAATGCCCTGCAAATTAATGACACATGATCAAGTCTTTCAACCCTCAGGCAACGACTTCATACCTCCTTTGTTACAGCTGTAGTACATCAATTTCTTAAGGGTACCTCAGATGGTCTCTGAAAGCCCAAGTTTTCCAATCTTTTACTTTTCCCAAAATACTGATACAAAAAAGGTTTTCACCTAAAACCTACCATCAAACTTCAGACTCAGAAGGTTTGTAAGAAACAAGTCTGCAAATGTATTTAGTGTATGAAAAATGATTTGCTAAAAAAACATAGAAAACATTCTTTCACCTAATTCTCTGTATTGATTCCTGTAGCATCATCTTCTCTTTTTCTCTTAATGCACTTGTATTTCTTCTAAACACACACAAAAAACTGTTTCCTTTACAAAACAGAACAAAGAAGTTTTCCTTCCCAATAAGTAATTTCGTTTTCTTTTGTAATTGTAAAAAGAAACTCCTGAAAAATCAATATATCGTTGCCAAGTCATACACAATTGGGAATGGAGCAAGCTTAGTAAATAAAGGAAATTGCAATTTTTTCCTCTCTTTGGTTAGCCTTTAGTACATTCAAGGTGACTGCCAATCTCCTCCATGCTTCTGGTTTGTTCCACTCTGAAAATTTAAAAGTTAATCTTGGCGATGAAAAGAAAAGTTTGAAAAGAATTGTTCTTGGAGTCAAAATCCCTGATGTCCTAAATTACAGCAACCCCCACCCTGAAGTGATTGGCTCTTCGAAGTAATCTGACCTCTGTCAATTAACTAGCACAGAGATAAAGATTGCTCATGCTAAAGTTGTCACATAACACCAGGCTTAGAAATTGGAAAATCTCAAGTAAAAGAAAGATTCAGTTGAATCTATAGTTTCAGCATACATCAATATTTGGATTCGGTTTACTCTCTTGATGTGCAAAATTCAGGGAATTTATATACTGAAACCAAACAAAAAGGAATTTTCATCGAATTACCATGTTAATTAAAACTACAAGAGACCATTTACTAGCTGAAAACTTAAGAGAGCTTGAGTCTGTGTTGTTTTTTCAAGGCACAACTGTCATCTGCAAAATATATGCAGAGTTTTGAAGCTCAGATGTGAACTGCTTACAAACCCAAGTGGGGGAGAAAAAGATGTTTTAACGAGTTGATTTGCACCTGCAATTAAACAGACATACAGGCTACTCTAATTTACACTGAAACTTAATTGCAAGCATAAATCTTGTGTATACATATGACATAAATAAAGCCTTTCCCAGCTATTCATGATCTGTTACAAAGGAGCCAAGAGTACCATATTTTTTTTTTTTCATTATTATAGGTCTTATTTTTAGATATGGAATTGCTTTAATGCATTTGTCATTGTCCTTGAAAATACCTAATTGTGGGGTGTCAAAAAAAAAATAAATCAGGATCCAATTTGTCCTGGAGTACCTTTAAACACTGGTGCCACTAACAATTAATCAGCAAAAAGTATGGGGAAACACAGGCACGTGGGCTATAATTTATTAAATGTAGCTCCAGCTTCTTTGAGCATCCTGCAAAGGTGCTCTGCTGTTCTTGCATATTTGTGGAGGGAGTCAGGACTGAGAGTGTTATAACGAATGGCTCAAGGGATTATAGATTTGCTGAGGCCACTTTTATCTTCTAAACAATATTTCATGTGTGGAAAGGCACTTTGAGACTCCTAGGGTGAGCAGCATATGACACTGGGTCAGCATTCTTTACACAAGTAGCAACTTTAATGACGAAACCTAAAGCAGAAGGTAATAAAGGAAAATATCCAAAACCCAACCGAAAAAGCAACCCAAACTGGGTGTTTTCCCCCAGTGATAGGTCTCACATAATTTATTTCTATATAAGCTTGAATATTTGGAGGCTGCTGAGGAGACTGGATAAGGAGACTGAATGAGGCCAAGATGTAGAAGGCTGAAGAGACCTAAAGCCTGGACCACAATGGAGCACCATAGCCATCCTCTGAATAATGTTAATATCTTTATGGAGACTTGTATTGAAAGAGGACTAGATACTTTGAGGGTCAGACTTTAATTTTGTTATTGTGAGATGGCTGGTCAGTTAAGAGGCTGCTAGATTTGTTTTGTTTCTCTCACAAAATGTATTCTCTGCTTTTTCCTACTTGAATTATGAGCCTGCTGTTATTCTGATAAGCCTGTTTATGGTGTGACCTACTTAACCAAAGCTCTGGTGGCTCGAGGCCCACAGTAGTGCAAAGACTAAAGGCCTCAAACAGGAAAAGATATCATATGAGGGGGGAAAAAAAAAAGTTTTCAAGCCTTTGTCCTTTACATGCTGCAAGGTGTCAAGCACTGAACCAGCGCTGAGACCATTGTTCAGCCAACTGCTCTTTTCAAATGGAAATGTCTGCAAAAGCCATGTCAGCAAAAGGAATTCATTGCTTAAACTATGGCTCCTAGCTTATACACTACAATAAAACCTGAGGCCTATTAGTCCATACTTAGGACTTGTTACTAGGTATTAAAGCTCCTTTCAGGCACAGTTTTAGCCTGATCTGGCCAGATCACTAGTGTGGGCAAGGTTATGAAACTGCAAGGTTATGTTGCCTTTGACTTGCGAATGTATGTCAAAAGTCTGGTTTATAGTTTCCACCAGCACAATTGTCTTTTAAATCATGTATTTCTGCTGAAGGCACTGGAATGGGACAGGACTAGCTGCATCCACACAGGAAACAGGATCAAGGTCTTCCAAAAGTCTGTTGATTTTTCAGCTTCCATGCTCTGAAGATATAATTCCTTTGAAGTGTCTCAAATAGGGTAGTATCCAATTATATTTGTAATCCCAATCTAATTCAATCAGGGACTCCAATTATAGCTGATCTGTCTTTTAATCTAGTTAAAGTCTGTAGAGTAGACTGCATCTTAGCTAACATAACAACATTAAAATTCAAGCTGTTGAACACTTGTAATCAGGGATAACCAAGTTACAGCTGGAACTAGCTGAAAAGTGGGAGGTTTGCAAGGGAGAAGGGCAGATCTTCATCTAATGTCTAAACATTGCATTGGTTTTGCTTGCAGCTAGCTCTCTGCCAAGCTCCTAATTACAAATGACCTTAATAAGGACTTTTGGACTGAGCCAGACACAACAAATATTTTAGCTTTTTTGCTAGTTTTTTTCTTCCTCCAGAAAGCTTCACCCAGGTTCCCAGCAGTGGGCTTGGGAGCACTAATGCTAGTGGGGGAATTGGCTAAAACTGAAAGAGGGGAGGTTTAGGTTGGACATCAGGAAGAAATTCTTCCCTGAGAGAGTGGTGAGGCAGTGGCACAGGCTGCCCAGAGAAGCTGTGGCTGCCCCATCCCTGGCTGTGTTCAAGGCCAGGCTGGATGGGTTCCTGAGCAGTTTGATCTAGTGAGCTGGTGGCTGGCAGCCCTGTCCACAGCAGCGGGGTTGGAACTGGAGGATCTCTGAGGACCCTTCCAACCCAAGCCATGCTATGATTCTAATGCAGTGCCACTCTCACAAGTGCATCACCTTGCAACTCTTTGGAGCAAGTGCTGCCTCAGCAACTGCCCAGCATCTTACCTGCTCACTGTGCAGCTGCAGCACCCAGAAAAACCCAGCAAGCACCCAGGTCTCCAACAACTCCGTCCTCAGCTGCGCACCTCCATGAAAAAGCCTCACCCAAAGAGCCTCTGTGCAGTGCACGTTGAAGGACAGATGACCTGACACACATGGAAGTGCATTGTGTACATTGCTACACAGAATAATCAGATATCATTAAGGGTCTTCTAGGTATAGGAGCAAACACTGTAAAAGCGCTGTAAGGGGAGCTATACAGATGGAGATAGCTCTGCTAGCTGGTCCTGCTGCGTTGTTAGGATGACTTCAGAAAACACATCAGTTAACTAACCAATGTTAAAAACAGCAGGTCCTAAACCAGTCTGATCAGCTAGAGTAAATGGGGTTACAATGAAACAACTGAACTTCACAGGCGGAAATACTTCAGAGTTTTTTTGTTTTAATTTATACCAGAATTGGCTGGCTGATGTGACCTTGGCCAGCAAAACAGCAAAGATGTCCTATTGTGTTTAATCATACTCGAGGGCAGCTATTAAACTTAATTACTTAGGTCCCAAATCTCAGTTGCTCAGTTTCAATGTATTTATCCTCCAATTCCAGGTCCCATTTTTCAGTTCTATGTGTTGTACATCAACTGCCTTGATGAAGTCTAAAGTCTGTTTCAACCATTTTGGGGGATGATGCATGAACCATGTATGACTTAACACTAAAAAATAAATCCTTTGTGCATTCAAATGTATAGTTTTATCTTTGGTGGGCTCATAGTTCACTGCTATGCCACTTGAACGTCTGCTTGGAAAGCCAGACAGGATCCTCATAGTCATTCACTAAAAAGAGTAGTAGTGCAAATTTCAGAAATCCTTGAGATATGCATTTGAATCAGAGTTTCTTGGAAGAACATTACTTGCAGCAGACAGAACATACTGCTGTCTTCAAGATTTGGTCAAGAATCAATCTGTAGAAAAGTTGGAATGAGGAGAAAGAGTGACATTTTTCCAAACTTTACTCCCGGTAAATTATCCACAAATTGTGAAAACAGTCAATTATTCAGATGCAAGACTTACATTGCCTCCATTTTCTGCCTCATTCATAGCATAAAAAGTAGGGTACTAAGCCTGATCCTTTTAGATATTTAACTCATCATTCAACATATAAACTAACACTTCAACAAGTGCAATCCATGGATGTCCCTTTTTTCTTTCAGGCTGTCATTCAGATAACTTTGTGCTAACTTCATTCTATTTAGAGTTTTAAGTGTTAATGTTCGGTTTTTCTTTTTTTTTTCCCTCCATTGCCTTCCAACCAGCTGAAGACAGGTGGCTTGGGTTTTTGTTTTGTTGTTATTGTTGTTGCTTTGTTTTGTGTTTTTTTTTTTTTTTCAGTTGCTCTTGTTTTTTGTTATCTTTTTTAAAACATAAAAAAATGCTGAGCTATCAAAGATCAGATGGCACCTCCAAAACTTGCTAATGCTCTGAATCTTGACTAACATTTGGTTGTGAGCCCTTCATTAGGAATGGCATGAACCAAATTCACACACATGGAAACCAGTCAAATTTAGGACAAGGATGTAACTGATAAAAGGAATAGAAAAACTGCTGTAGCAAAATAAATGAAATTAGGTCTACAACACCAATGGTGTATGTACAGATACGTATATATGTAACTAATCATAGTCATAAAAGCAGTGAGTGAGAGCTAATTTTACTAAGTAGAAGATCCCTGGTAAGTGTTTTTTTTTGCCATCTGATAATAATTCAATTTTGATCTTGGTGTTTCATTGACATAAACAAGGAAATACATAATTCTCCAAGCTGTTGCTTCAAGAATTCCCTGCAGAAACTCACAGCTACCCAGTAGACATTCTTTACAAGTTGGGGTGAGATCTCTTGAACTAAGGTCTGCTCTGTGCCATGACAGGCAATGTGTTTCTTGTGCCTCTCATAAAGTGCTGGGAGCTGCATTTTAGAGGAGCATAATGGCACAACGTATTGACAAACTATGAAGCAATAGTGCATGCAAGCCTCTCACGGTTATCCAGGACGACAAGCATATGGGGGGAGGTCATCCTAGCTAGTTATCTACTGGATTGTATTTAGCATAGCCACTTGATTAAATATTTTACAGTCACATTCAGATATGGTTTGGTGTTCATTAAAAAAGTTTCTCATGATCAAAACCCATTGACTTTATTCCTAATTCTGAAGGAGACTTACCACAGGAAATGCCAGCCCTGATGCCCTGGATGCATGGTTAATCTGGGACTCCTTTACACTGCTGCCTACATTCTCCCCTGTAAAAAGGACAATAATGAGACATTTCTGAAGGCTCCATTACAGCTTAGTGTTAAAAAAGAGTTTGTGTACCTTGTCTGGAAGGAAGCAATCTCACAGGATTCCTGTTACTATCTGGGATGTATCATTGGGTCATGAAATTCGATGAAGGCAGCACCACAATGACAAGTTACACTTACTTCTGATCTTAGTGTTTATTCAGAAGCAAGTAAGTGTTTCAAAATGAATAAATATTGCAAAGTGGGGGGAATGCTATTCACTTAACACAGTTAATCCATTCCTTAAAATATTTAGTTTGTATGCTTGGGCAAAGGTGGATCCCTCATTCTTCAGATTGCATCTGCCATCTAATAGAAGATATTACACTAGGACACTTCTCATGCTGTGAGAAATATAGCTGATAGTGTTTACTCTTGCCTAGATGAAACGCTTGGGCATTTTAACAAACATCCACGGTTCTGTTTGTTTACCTGCCTAGCCCACATGCCTCTCATTCCTCCAGGCTGGAGAGCCAGTTGGTGGCTCTTTCAAAAAGTTACTATTCCTATGTTATTCCCCAGCTTACTTGGGAGATGTGACATTTCAAATTAAGCTGTTTCCTTCATCTTTGGTCAGATGCATCTTTGGTAAAATGCATTTTAGATGTAACAGCACAGAAGAATCAGAAGTCCATTAGCTGCATTAGGAGTACTGTTATGAAGGTGGTACTTCCATAGTGTCTATAAAATGTCTTAGAACTGCAGCATGGACAGCCTGACTAGGAGAGACTGTTTACAAGATGAGAAGGGAGGGTAACTCCAAATACTTACACTGCCATTGTACTTTCTCCTTCACCCTCCCACACGTTAATGGAGGTGTGAAGATCTTGCTGCCTCAAAACTCCTCATCCCCTCTTCAGCCCCATCATGATGGTTAAATATTGTTCCCAAAACATACTGTAAAATAATGTAATCTCTTCACAGAAATCCCAGCTGATGGAGCACTGGGAATGGAGCTATGTAAAGTGACAACAACTAAAACAACAGAGTTTGCTCCTATCTTTAAAACGATCTTTAAAACAATATGAACACTTAACAACTTGTTATTAATTAGTAACTGTTCTCTGATTCTGTTACATGGACATTACATTCAATGTGAGGAAAATATGAAGCTCTGTTAATACCTTTGTACCAGCTCTTCACTTTTACTTAATATTTTAGCTCTTACATGTTTAGGACTGAGAATTCAAGGGAACTCAGTGCCTGGATCCTTTTAGGGTGTTCAAAAGAATTGGCATCGAAGATTCCAGCCCAGTGACTGAGAAATTGGAAGTGAATTCAGGATTTCCTAAATTTAACTTAAAACTTATTTATGATCAGGTGTACCCCCTTTTTGTGTGTGTGTGTGTGTGTGTGTTTTTTTTTTTTTTTTCCCCTGCAAATACATATAAAGCATTGCTCTAGTGAGAGTAGTTATATTAACTTCTATATAGAAGATACTTAATCTGTGTACAATGCCCATATTAACTGCAGCCATACTAAAAGCCTGACTAGGTCACTAAGCAAGCTGTTCCCTGAGTGTGGGCTAAGGAAGCCTGTTCCTGAAGCTTTGTGTTCCATCCTTCTCCCACTCCTCAGTGTTTTGCCTGCCCATTTCCCAATATGTTTGGGTGGTTGGTGCCTGCATGTGTGTGCAAACTTGGAGCTACGAACTGGGTGATGGACCAGCAGCAAACGTGCTGCCAGATCAACCATGGAAAGACACAACATTTATTTTGTTATAAAATAGGAGAAGAAAAGTCCTTTAATTACCATACATACAACAGTATAAAGAGTGTCTGAAAAGCATCTCCTGATTTTGGATTCAAGCAGAGTCTAGTCTGGGAGTCAAAAGTACTTCACATACTTACTAACCAGTTCTGAATTTGAATGTCTGAGTCTCTACATTCAGTCTTGATTAACTGGCCCAAAAATGAACATAAATTACTCTGATTTACATTAGCTACAGAGCTATGGTCAACTCCCTATCAGCAAACTTGACGCTTCCCAAACATGTTCAAACTGGGTAACACCAGTTTGTTTGTTTGTTTGTTTTTTGTTCCCTCTCCAAGCTATTAAGGTTTAGGTAATCCTTACTGCAGCTCAGAATTTTTATTTATATTTAAATTATACATTTAGAAAAAAGATTATGTAGCTGATCAGAGTAGCACAGCAAAAAAATGTTCTTTACTTTGGTGGGAGTTAGTAAGCATGTTTATACCAACATATATATATATATATATATCCCTACAAAAATACCTATAAGATCTGCCATAGCCCTAATCATTTTGCAGTGACATTCCTGAATAGAGGAATTTCCCAGGCTGGGCAGAGCTGTGGTTCCTGCTGCTGGCAGCAGTGTCTTGTGGCAATGAGTTCCACGTGCTCATGATGCACAGCATTAAAAAAGCTTCCTTTTATCAGCCTTGAGGGTGGAGCTGGGCTGATGTTGGAAGTATGCCTATCACGAATGATGCCTCAGCCCTGTTGGTGGTAGAAGATTGTTCCTCTGGACTTTTCTTAAAAAAATAAATAAATGTCAAGCCAGAAAAGGAAGCCTGCTATTTTTCAAATCCAGAAGCTATAATCATGCTAATCCATATGATCGAGCTAAAGCCAAGTGACATGACTTTTGCATATGACGTAACCATTCAGCACAGGCTATTTATAATCACTGCTAGCTGGGAACCCCTTCTGAGAAAAGGTTTTTGGGCACATTTCCCCTCTTTCTGTATTTTCCAGTTGGTTGCGCCTTCTACTTCTGTCTTGCCAGCCTTTGATACAGCAAGGCATCTTTCTTTCTATTTTTCATTGTAACGCTTTCCAACATGCCTTCTGTCCTCTCACTGAGATAGAGCCATACCGACTGAAATCCCAGTCCTTTGAAATCAATACCAAAACTTCCATTGATTTCATATAATATATTCTTTTAAATTCAGTACAAATGCTCCACATGAGCTGCCTGTTTTAAATATGGATCTACTGTACAGTGCTGTCTGTCTCTCAGCTTGATACATAAACCAGCGCATTTAACAGATTTGCTGGTGTGGGCTGGCAGCATTATGTGTAATAAATGAAAATCTGTTGGTTATACTGAGCATATCAAGTGTAAAAGGAGAAAATTCATCAATGTAAATACCTATCTGTGGATCAATTGCTATCAACCTTGTTTAACAGTCTATTTCCCCAGGACACACTTTGGAAACAAAGAGCATTTCAAACTGCTGGTTAAACAAACAATATGGAGATGTTATTTGGGAAACTTGAAGGTTGAATAATCACCAGACAAAAACGGTCAGAGTAATTTTAAATACCCGTTAATCCCTTCCACTCTATATTAGTAAATATGGAGTTCCTCCTTATATAACATCTCCATCAAGAATACCCCATCAAGAGCAGGGTTTTGTGAGATAGTGATACTTGCTTGCAGAGGAAACGGTGAGGAAATGGCAAGGAAAATGGCCTGAAAAACAAAATTTGTCCCCTGACTTCCATGTTCAATAACTGTCCAAGGAGGAAGGTCTGCAAAATTTTTTCTAAGATTTGTATTATTCCTACCTAAATAAAACCCCTTAAGAAACACTGTAAAAACAAAACCAAACCTGAAGAGGATATATAACTAATTAGATCATGATGCACTGTTTACCTAGGTCTACACTGTTAAGATCCTTCCATGATAGTTCCATACAAACTAGAGCTCCCTGCTCATGAAAGAGTCAATCCTGCACAGTACCATGGGCACTTGACATGACCATGTTCACAGGCACAAACGTTAGAATATAATACACATACGAAACTCAGGTTTTGCTGATTAAAATGCTGATAAAGTAACCAGTAAAATGAGACTGTAGGATTGTGCAATGGGCTGTGGCAATTGCATGGCCTCCTCATGTACCATTGTTTCCTCCCCCCACCTTCCTGCTGTCTAGCAAGATTCGGGTTTTTCACTCTAAATCACTCTCCTGACTCACCCTCCCCATCCATCTGTGGATGGATGTTTATCTTCAGAACAGGTCTGCAGCTTGGGAAAAGCTGTTCTCATGTGAAAAGTGGGAAACTGAGGCACAGCCCCTGGCAAGTTGTTTGCCGATGAGCGCAATGGCAAGCGCGTATCACGTCCAACTCTGACTGCACCTAGATCTTCTAGATTCAGACCAACAAAATCCCCTCTCAGTCAAATGTATCTCTCTCTGCAATGTCTTCTGTAAACTATTTCATCTCTCATAGCAATATCCCTGCAGGGAATTCAACATGAAAGCGAAATAAATCAAGTCTCCCACACAGATTTTGCAATGCACATCTCCAGATACTCAAGGACCTCACACTTTTGCTTGTGCAATGTCCAGCTGGCTTCAGTAGGGATCAGAGGAGTGGAGGTGGCTGCTTTAGAACACGCCGGGCGATTGCAGCAAAGCAAATCTGAGCCGTGACTGGGCTAGGTGCAGCAGTCCGATGGAGCCCCACAGACCCTCCAGCGTGACGCTGAATGCCAGGGGCCACCCGGCTTGGTGTCCTACAGAGTGTTTAACATGGTGCATTTCACGTGTAATCAAACGGGAGAGAAAAAAATGAAAATGATTCCACTCAGTAGTGACACAATCAACTTGGTACACGCAATCACTTGCAAAGTGATACATTTCCACTTGCTTCAAGTCTTTTTCACGCGAACCCTTCACGCATCTAACGTTTGGTTTTAAAAACACCGATGGCTCAATTTTGTCGGCTTCCCAGAAAGTGAGACTTAAAAGAAGTCTTTAAACAAATGAACCAACGCCAAGCATAATTACGCGCCGTCTGGATCCGCTTGTAAAGCCCCTTAACTCGCCACACCACCGGGAGACCCCGGGCTCGTCCGTTCGGACAATCGGTGCTCTTTCCTTTTCCACCTTATCTAACGAAAAGGAGGTGGGGGAGCACTAGCATTGTCCCGGGCTTCTGCTTACTTTAGGGAGGAAAAAAAAAATAATCTCAAAAGCACAATATAAAAAGCGCAGGTGAGATAACAAAGGTATTGTCCCCGGGCAGCCCGGAGAGCCGGGCTGCCGGCTTGTTTGTTTACTCCCCGAGCTCGATCCTGCCCCCTCCCCGCGGCCCCCGGGGGCTGCCCGCCTTTGTCGCCCGCACGGGGCCGGGTTGGGCCGAGCCGGGCCGGGACTACATCGCCCAGCGTGCCCCGGTGCGCCCTGATCAATGGACCTTATTTGAATAATCTGTGAGCCCTTGGACTCAGGCCAATCAGCTGTCAGGGACCCATGATAAATCGCAATGCATTATTGATAATCATAATTACTCTGACATGCGCATTCCGCCCAATGGGGGTAATTTCCCAACTCTAGGAATTTGTTGTGAAGAGGAAAATAATTGCTACTATTTTGCTCCCGATGCTGGTGCACCATGTCGCGACGGAAGCAGGCGAAGCCCCAGCACATCAACTCCGAGGAGCAGCCCCCAGATGCTGCAAGTGGTAAGGGGCGGGGGGGGGGGGCGCGGAGCTCGGCGCCTTC
>VXAV01007208.1:167522-188877 GCA_013399715.1 Alectura lathami | reverse complement strand
AAAAAAAAAAAAAAAAAAAAAAGTGAAGTCCGATCCCTGGGAAGCCCTTTGGAGAGGGTTAAGCTGAGTGCACAAGCAATTGTTGCAGCAGGGCTCTTGCTCCTCTGCGAATACTTTTATACTATTTGGGCAGAGCTGGCCTCAGACACATGCAGGCATAGGGAGGTTTCTCTGCAGTGAAGGAACCCAGGTTTTAAGACTATTAAGTGCAGTCTGGTAGCTGGGATGAGAAGGGTCACTGGGTGCTCCTGCAAGCTGGGCAGAGGATGAAGCTGAAATTAAGATGAAGAGTTTCAGAGAATCTCTTGGGTTTTGCAAAGAAACAGTCAATTGCCCCTTGGTTATTCCAGATACTACACGATTACCAAGCACCTTGTTCCTACTGACTATATTTTTAAACAAAAGGTTTGAAGTAGGGGAAACATACTCAATTTTGCTGAGTTGGAAGGGAGAACGAGGCCTAATGCTTCCTTGCTTGTAGTGCAGAAAGCCAGTACAAGCTGGGAACTGAATTCATCTGGAGTCCTTGGCTAGTACCTTACTGTCAAACAGGGGAACAGGAAGCTGAAATGTGACAGTGACAGCGCTGGTGGCTGCACAGGGCTGCCTCCCTGCTTGTTGCATCCTAGCACAGGTACCTTCAGCTACTGTAGCTGTCCTGTGCAGTGGCCGCTGGTGCATGACAGCGGAGAAGTCAGTTCTAGAGCTCCTCAGAGTTATGAAAATGGGGGATGTGGACTGTGCTGGAGCTGAGGGGGGAGGAGAGGCTTTGAATCTAGTACCGTCTTATCAGTGGAAAAATAAGATGCTATCAATGGAAGAGAGGTAGATGGTCATATGCTTGGAAGCAGTTAAAGTTTGAGGATTTGTCTAAACATAGTTATCCTGAAATATCTCCTTGGTGGGTTACAGTTTGTCATGCAGGCATTTTTCTTCCACTTGAAGCATTTTCTGTGGCAGCCGCGGAGGTGCAAACTGCAGTTTGCATGTGCTTACAGGAGAGGGGAAGAAAGCTTGTGCTTTCTGAAGTAAAACCTAAGGTGGTTTTGCAACACAGAGGAAGGTAAAACCCTAAATTCTGAAGTAGCTGGAAAGGAGGCTTTGGTGTTTTTGTCTGTGGTTCTGTAAAGTACCTCTTGGATGGGAATAGTTATGAAAGCAGGCAAGTGAAGACCTGGAGTCTGTGTGTAGCATAGTTGTAGAAGCTTCTTGTCTTTTCCCCCCCCCCGTCCAGTGCTTTCTTTCCCTTTGTATCTGCTCAGACTTTTGCAAAGATGGGAGTTTAAAAAACATCCCTTCTCGACCTCAGCTGACCCTATTTATTGACCAAGTTCTGCATTATGTACTTCTTGTCCTTAAATAGTCTGCAGATTAGATTTTTTTTTTCCATAGTTAAATTTAGAGGCATCAATTTAATATTTGCAGTGGGAAACATGAAAACGATGGTTTTGCTCATTTCCTTCATTTGTGAAAGTTGTTTGGGCTGAAGGAGCGAAGGGAAAAATAATTATTTCATTCCCCCTTACAAGACTGTTAAATACAAGGGATCCAAACAGTCTTGATTATAGCTGTGCTGAGAACATCTCTTCCTTGTTCAAGTTACATTTCCAAACCTCCTTGAAGTGTACGTGTTTAACAGAATTGCATACATACAGATTTGGTTTTATTGCTCTGCAGACTGTAGTATAACAGGCCTTCAATACTTGGATTTGTGAGTTCAACTAGGGTTTTCATTTTTTTTTTTTCCTTTAAAAAAGCTTTCATGTGTCCTTCCCATCACTCAATACATCAAGCAGTTGAAGTTTTGATTAGTTGAATACATGTGTATATATAATACCCTTGTTATCCTTACAAATGTCAAGGTTTACAATATTCTCCCTCACGGAGCTTTTACACTGCCCTGAAACAGTCAGTGAATGTGCTCGGGTTGCTGCTCGGACACCTCCACCCTGCCGTATACAGGATATACACGTGTATCAGATGTGTGGTTCAGTTACACCTTTAAAATGAAAGCCGCAGATAGCTCTGGTGCTTGCAGAGCGCTCGGTTCCATTTTAAGATGGTGTGGGTTAGTGGTGTGGAATCGGAGCTAAGCCCTGGGGTGAAATACTGGAGGTGCAGGACCTGAGTACAAGAGGTCTTTTTATACAAGTTTCCTTGTTTTGAGGAGTGTGCCCCTAGTGTGCATGGGAGGTGAGCGGGGTGGTGAAGCACTTTGTTACTGCACCCCTGACACCCACTGAAGCTGGACCAGTTCCTGTGGGTTGCACGATGCCCACCTGATGTGGGCTGCTGGGTTATCCAGAGCCCTTCCTGCTTCCCCTCAGCTGAAGGAGCCTTGGGCTTTGCCTCCTGCCTTCTGCATGCTCACCCACCTCAAGCACAGCATGACCTTGTTGTTTGAAGGATGGCTAGGTTGAGCAAAAACATCCTGTTTTGGTTTAGAATTTCTCTTAACCTCTCTTCCCATTCTGGTATTTCCCTGAATCATATTTTCTGCGTGTCCGCCTGCAGGTTGTGCTCAGGTTGTGGGGCACTGGCGGGCATGGGCCTTCAGGCTGGCTTGGCCCTCCTTCCCCCTCCCTAAAAAGAAGGCAAGTTACAGATGCAACTAAACACGGCATCCTAATTGGGTCTGAAGCCTCGTGTGTTGCAAGCAGGGCTTACAGCTTGGCTCTCCGGTAATCGTCAGTATCGATGTAGATACATTCCCCCCTCTGGGGTTCTTGTAAGTCAATTGTCTTCTCTTTACTACTGTGACTTCTTAGAGGATTTTTCTAATATAAGTTTGCTTTTGAAGTATTTAAAAGCTAATATTGGACTTCAGAAATTAGGTAGTAATTACCTCCGTAATGGAGGAGTGAATGACATTTAGTGTGTCGGTGTACAGTTAAGAACCAACTACTCTGAATTTCTTGTGTTAACAATTTCTGTGAGACCATTAACTGAAAATTCTGAAGTTCAAATGAAAAACAACCAAAACCAAACAAACACAAAATAAGCTTACGTGAATCAGGTTTTTCCTGTATTACGATGCCGTTTGTCTTGCTTGTGTCATTCTCCATTTAAGCCATTTTGCGGGGACTAGCTGACTTGCTGCACTGTTTTGTTTCTACCTGTATAAAAGCGTTTGTGATAAACCTCTTTCCCTCAAGCCTTGTGAGACTTGTTTCCCAGAAAATCAATTAAAAAAAATAACTGGGATGCACATTTTCTTAGGGCTGCAAATGTACTGGTGGCAGAGGAGTAGGATTTCAATCTGCAAAGTGGATTGTGACGTTTGAAAAGTGTCTTGTATCTCCAACTTGAAATTCTGGTGAAGCCAGTCTAAATTCAGCTATTAATAATGACTTTTTGTTTGTTTGTTTTAAGGGAGTCCACGAGACGTCCCAGGTGACAGAGATGGTGAAATGAGTTCGAAAAGGTGCCGAACCGAGGAAACTAAAATCTGTGAGAAGTGCTGTGCAGAATTCTTTGATCTCTCTGAGTTCCTTGAGCATAAGAAAAATTGCACTAAAAATCCACCTGTCCTAATCATGAACGACAGCGAGGGAGCAGTACCTCCTGAAAGCTTCTCCGAAGCTGCTGTGGGGAGCTTCCCAAGTGACCGAGTGGATAGCAAGGCACGCAAGGACTCTCAGGCGAAGGGCTGCACTGGTTCTATGGAAAAGAGAGAAGGAAAAATCGATGCTGAGTCAGTAGGAGGAATGTACCTTAAAATAGAACCCCCAGCTGCGCCTGCGACTCCTGGGCTGAGCTATCTACCAAAATCCAAAGTACCAAACACTAATGTGACTTTGCAGACGATACGTGGCACTAAAGTGGCTGTGAACCAGCGTAGCTCCGATGCCATCTCTTCTTCGGCAGCCAGTTTTAATGCTATTCCAATGATCCTGGAGCAGCTTGTGTGTTTGCAGCAGCAGCAGCTCCAGCAAATCCAGCTGACAGAGCAGATCCGCATCCAGATCGCCATGATGGCTCCCCACGCCTTGCACCCATCTATAGCCGCTGCTGCGGATCCGCTGAAAGCTCTGGGTGCTCACATGTCTCAGCAACTGTCAGCTGCCGTTGCTTTAATCGGACAGAAAGCTGGAAGCCAGAGCCTATCACTGGAATCCTTGAAGCAAGGAAAACTACCTCATGCTAACACTGGCGTTGCGGCCGCCAGCTCGCTGGCTGCCGGGCTTTCTTCCTCCTTCCCCTTGAAGCCGGAGGCGAGCAGGAGCTTCCCTGGCTCCATTTCTCGGTTCCCAAATCCTTTGCTACCTCAGTCCTCCCACTCCGTCATCTTCCAGAATCCACTTTCGGCTGTTTCTTCTGTCATAGATTCCTCAAAGAGGGTGAAGGGGAAACCTCCCAATATTTGTGTGTCTGAAAGCAAATCAAATGCAGAAGAGCCCTTCTTCAAACACAAGTGTAAATTCTGCGGCAAGGTCTTCGGCAACGACAGCGCCCTGCAGATCCACCTCCGTTCCCACACTGGTGAAAGGCCCTACAAGTGTAACATTTGTGGTAACCGCTTTACAACCAAAGGAAACCTTAAAGTGCATTTTCAGCGTCACAAAGACAAGTACCCCCACATAAAGATGAATCCTTACCCAGTTCCTGAGCACCTGGACAATGTGCCCACAAGCAGTGGGATCCCATACGGGATGTCTGTGCCACTGGATGAATCTAATCTGATTGTGGATAGCAAACCTCTGCTAACAACCCTGCCTACCTCTGCGGCCACCAGTGCTCCTCAGAATGTCTCTGGCCTAGCAGGCCTGAAGGAGCCTGCCGCTTTCTCCAGTGACCTGCAATCAAGGCCTTCTCCAGACAGTGAAGGTGGCTCTTCCTCATCTGGGGTGGTTGGTCACGAGTCAGGAACGGAGCAGAGCTTGAGCTCGCCACAAGCTACCTGTAGCGTGAGCATCTTCCACGTAGGTGGATCAAACGAGCAAGGCTCAGAAACGTCCAAGCTTCAGCAGCTGGTTGAGAACATCGACAAGTCCACTGCTGACCCCAACGAGTGCCTGATCTGTCACAGAGTGCTGAGCTGCCAGAGTTCCCTCAAAATGCATTATCGTACCCACACCGGAGAGAGGCCGTTCAAGTGTAAAATCTGTGGCCGTGCCTTCTCCACGAAAGGGAACCTTAAAACTCATTATGGTGTCCACCGGGCAAATACTCCTTTGAAGATGCAACATTCGTGTCCTATTTGCCAGAAGAAGTTTACAAATGCAGTCGTGTTGCAGCAGCACATCCGCATGCATATGGGGGGACAGATACCCAACACACCCATGCCAGAAAACACCTGTGACAACACTGACGTGGATCCTGCTGCGGCTGAGAAGAATGGTGACATCAGTCGCCAAGACGAGAATGTGGAAAGCGTAGAGATGGAGGAGGACCTGGAGTCTCAGGATGGCCCCAGGAGTTCCTCAAAGCCTCCTACCCCATATGATGCACAATCGGAATCACCAGCTGCAGCAACCAGCTTCTCTGGCATTGTAACACTGGAGAATCAAATGAAGATCGTCAACTCCGCTCTGAATCTGCAGCGGCAAAGCAGCTTGAAGTCTAGTGACAACGGCTCGGCAGAAAGCGATGGCATGACAAATGATTCATCTTCTGTGGCTGGAGATCCAGATTATCAGAATGGCCGGAGTCCTGCTGCCTCCGAGTCCGCGTCGCTGCAGGCTCTGTCCCCAGCCAACAGCCAAGCTGAGAGTGTGAGGTCGAAGTCCCCTAGCTTCATCAGCCAAGAAGATACAGGCACGGGAAGTAAATCGGAGGGTGCAGAGAATGTGCCGGGAGAAATGGAAGGGGTCGTTGCTTTGGATTTAACATACGGCAACATTGGTCGGAAGGTCATTAAAGAAGAACCTGGGCTACACTTTGCGAATGGAGAGTATGGTGAGTAACATGAAATGCTGCAAATAACTTGGGGTGGGGGAGTAGGACGGAGGAAACCCTTCTCTCAAAGGACCAACAGGAGCCAAAATCCGTTCAATTTCCCTTCTCCCTCCTCCATTAGGAAAGGGGCATATTCCTTGGAGAGCTTTCCTGACTCAGACTCAAAATTAAACAAAATATAAAAGCATAAATGCTGTCTTCTCCTGCAATGGGGAGCACAGATCCTTAAAATAGGTAGATACTATGCACTTCCCATCTTTCCTGGACTCACCTGATGCATCCCTAAACCTCTCTAAAGATACACATTGGTGTTTTATAGAAAACCATTTAACCCAAGAATGTGGCATTAAAACACTGGAATATTTTTGTGGGGGTTTTTCTTTGAGCTCTTCAGCACTGAGGTTGATATTTATCTAAACTTAAGCAGAAGTTGAGGCTTCCAAAGTCTTAAGCTCACCAAAAAAATACAGAGATGAGGCGATTTCTTTGAGTCTACAAGCAAGTATAGTAGCAGCCCTTCCAAAGGGCTTTATTGGACTCTGCAAGCATGTAGCTCCAAAGGCAGGGATTTCTTTAAGCTTGGATGCAGAAGGAGGTGGGATAAATGTTATCTATTCCATCTCTCCAGGTCGAAATAGTATTCCAGCTGCTTTTGTTAGAGCCCCACCAGCCCTCATAAAAATGGAAATGCCGGGTGAGCGTCCCATTAGCACTAGCCATTTCATTGGCCCACCAGCTCTCTCCCCTGGTGTTGCCCCTCTCCTCGTGCCACGACCAAAATTCTGCCGTCCAGCCAAACAGCACATCTGCACTACGTGTGGGAAGAACTTCTCCTCTGCCAGCGCCCTCCAGATCCATGAGCGGACCCATACAGGGGAAAAGCCATTTGCCTGCACCATCTGTGGGAGAGCCTTTACGACGAAAGGAAACCTGAAGGTAAGCTGTCCCTTACACTGTGATTCCCTTTGGCAGAAGTCTTACAAGAAGGTCTGCTGCTGCTGTCCTTGATCTTTGTTTTCTGGGTGGTAGGGGAGGTTTAGCTCCTACCAAGCCAGTTGCTATACTTCTATTTGGATTTGGAGGTGTCAAGACACAGACGTTTTGTAGATTAAGTGCTACAAAATTATGTTTACAAAATACATGCATTACACTGTGTCATTTGTAATATTGTGCAGGGCAAGGGAGGAATAAAACTGAAAGGATAATCCTGCAGTGGCACAAAGTGCTTGGGGATATGGGCTAAGCACTTGCTAGAAAAGTGCTGCAAGTCTGTCGTTATTCTCACATTAATCCATTTGCCTTATCAAGGGACTTGAGCTTCCTCATACATTGGCTTTTCCCTTCCTGTGAGAACCTCTTCAGTTCTCTTGCATAAATGCTAGTGGGAAGGGAAGACATTAAACTTTCAGCTTGTGAGCTATGACTTGTGGGAAGCAATAGCAGCTCCTGTGTGGAATGGAAGGCTTTAGCTTCCAAATCTCTTCCAAATTCCTCAGTGATTTTTTTTTTTTGTTTTGCATTAACTAGTATTTTTTTCTGTGCAGTCTAATCACAGCATATGATGTGAATTTTCTTTTTTGGGGGCTGGGAGAGCAACCTGGCCAGCATCATTTCAAATAAGTGTAAAAACACAGTCCTAAACTCAGTAAACTCTTAAGAGCTGTGATGATACAAGGCTGATGAATCTTGTTTTGCACGTGGAAGGGTGAGAACAAAGACAATCAGGAACTAGCTATCTTAAATACTTACCTGAATGAACTCTGAGAATACATGACTTCTTTTTTGAGCAAAGTAGAACTTGGGTTTGCCTTAAAAGAACTGCATCGTTAATGGTTCTCTTTGCTTGTTTCCCCCCTCTGAAAGGTCCATGTAGGAACTCACATGTGGAATAACTCTGCCAGGCGGGGAAGAAGGCTTTCAATTGATAACCCCATGGCTCTGCTGGGGAATGATCCCAAGAAGGTATCTGAAATGTTTCCCAAGGATATAATGCCTCCTTCAGTGAGCATTGACCCCACAGTGTGGAATCAGTATGCAGCGGTACTCAGCAATGGCATAGCAATGAAGACTAACGAGATCTCGGTGATCCAGAGTGGTGGTTTACCTACCCTTCCAGTCACCATTGGGGGTGGTTCGGCGATAAACACTGCTACGGTTTCCAAAACAGATGGGACCCAGTCTGGGACTCCTCCTGATACGGAGAAGGCCAGTGGTGCTGCTGCAGACAATGTGCCAAAACATCAGTTCCCTCACTTTGTGGAGGAGAACAAAATTGCTGTTAGCTAAAAACTCTAGTGAAGTTGACATACAGAAAGAACAAATATATATATAAACATATATTTTTAAGAGATTCCACTTCAGCCTCCTATTTTCCTATCGATGTGCAAATGATTTTATGGTTGTCTTTGTAAGAGTTGCCCAGAGTACAATCATGATATTGCTTTGCAAATAGTAAATAATAAAGAATAGGATTTCCTTCTATTTGGAAAGATGCGGGTCTTGCAAAGTAGTTCTTACGTGTGACTTTAATGTGTACAGCCTTACAGAAGTTTCTACAACTTGAAATTCCAAAGGTTAGAATATTTACCTCTTTGTTTAGAGTGAAATACGTGGGGGTTTTGAATAGAGTGGAAACAACCTACTGTTGCTGGAAAAACTTATATTTACTGGTGAGAAATGAAAACTATTAATGCGGGTAAATATCCTAGAATGTCTGCCACCCTCTTAGAAGTAGTTTTTCTGTTTGGATTTTTGGCTCTGTGTGGTTTCTGAATGTACTTTTTTTTTTTTTTTTTTCTATAATGGCTATAAAAATGAGGTTTTTTTTATCTTAAATTCCTTTTTGCCTCAGAAGTTCTATGAAAGGAAGATGCTGTTTTTCTTTAATCACTGCTTCTAAGGAATTTATTCTGTGTTGTTGACTGCTGCTTAATTTAATACTACTACTAGGACAGTCCTCCAAGTATAGTGCCAAAACTATTACTTCCAAAGATGTGCAGTTTTTCCTAGATGTTCTATTTCAGTACAAGAGCCCCAAACAAACATGGGTGGGTATGTATATACTTTTTTTTTTTTTTCCTCCTCTCTTGAAAGGGAAGACTTGCCTTGGGAAGTCAGGTCTGAAAGCTCTGCAAGGAATCTCAGGTGACTGTTGCAATTAGGCATGGGAACTAGTTTCCTTAGCAAGAGATTTCATTTATTTTTATTTTTTAATTTGGGTAATTTAGATCAGTCTGTGTAAACCTGTATTTAAATATGAAGTATTCATGCTTAGGTTAAGTGTTTTGTGGATTTTTGGATGGCATTCCTACTCCGGTCATTAAGTTTCTTGGTGGTCTGTGAAGCTGCATTCTGCCAAAATCGTAATTAATGATCCATGTGTATTGTATGAAGGTTGCTGGGATGGTCATCTGGATTCTAAGTTATCTACCTCATTTTTTTCCTTTTGTAGATGTAGTGTCTATTTTTCTATTAATGACCACTGTAATGAACTGAGATTCAAGCAGATGCTTCCATGCACTATCTGAAACCAAAACCTGATGTATTAGTGGAAGCACCTGAAGACTTACTGGACTGACCTTTCACTATTCCACTAATGTCTGCTGGAACTATGTGTAATGGGATCTAAACCAGACTGGAAAATGAGCATTTGGTATGGAAGGACTGAACGATGGAAAGAAGTCTTTGACTGCAGGAAATCAAGTCCAGTCTCTGTTGTGAAAGGCCCCAAAATACAGATTACCAAAAGTTTGTGTAATGTTGTTGCACCTGATTCTTGCTTATGATCTCTGTATGCCGAGTTGTGCCTTTCCTGCTGGACTTGTAAGTAAGAACATACCAGTACCTGTTTACACTGTAAGTTGGATATTGTTACATAGAACATGCAAAAGGCATCCCAATTGTCCAAGTTTTCTGCGTTGTGAATGTATGACTTCTAAGAACTCTGTAGTTTTGAGTATCTACTGATGCATTTCTGTTGACATTTTGAGAATAAATTTTGGGATGGCTTTTTCACACTTAGTGCTTTGTTTTTCTGGTGAAGCGTATGTCTGCTGACACACAAATTCAACATGCAGTGAATTTCAGACCAGTGACTCTCCAGTTCCATGATCCTGGGTTATGCTTTTGTTTGCTTTACTTAAAGCAACACAAACTGGGAGGAATTCCTAGATCAATTTCTTGGAGTGGTAATACAGGGTGGATTTACAGAAAGGTAGAAAAAACAGAGCATCCACCCAGTCTACGGATTTAGAAGGCAAAACACTTGGGGTGAGAGAAGATGACCTTTCTCTCAGGTTATTACAGTCTAAACCACTGTGGTTAAAGATCTATAGCAAGAGGTCTTTTGGTGGTGATAAGTAAAAACGAGCTGTAGACAATTCATGCTGGCATAGATACATCTCTGAAACACTGAGAGCAGAGGTGCTCTAGGTTCCTTTATCAGATTGGTGCTGAAGCTGATGCTCCAGTTCAGACTTTGTGTTAGGTATCTGGCTTGTTCCTTAACCCTGTGGGGCTGGTTCACCATGTGGGTCACGCTGCCCCTGCAGGATTTAACTGCAGCCATGCTGGGAGCAATGTGGTGTGAAAGACCAGGGGTTGGATTTACAAGACCAGGAGATCATATCTGAAGACCCACCCTAACTGGGAAACCTGGGTTCCGTAGGAGGTGTGAAAAGACGCTCTTGCTTCAAAAGAGCCTGTAATAACAAGCCTGCTCTCCACTGGTGGCCTGACACAAATGGAGGTCATGACGCCATGTAAATCTGACAGCAGGAGGAGAAAATTGACAGTGGTGCTTGCAGAAAGTGAATACAACCTGCTGTCTTGTGGCTTTGCGCCTTAGTAGCTTTAGCTGATGTCTCGTCAAGCAAATCTTGTGGTGTGAATACAAATTCTGAGTATCTCTCATGAAAGCTGAGCTCATGTTACAGCTTCACCTTGACAGGGGCTCTGGATGCATTTTTGTAAGCATCTGTAAGAAAGTAAATGTCTATTTAGATTTGTGTTGTCTAACTGTGCTGGTGAGCAGGTGGGAAATCAAGGGGAGATGAGAAGGAGCTGAAATATGAACTGTGACCTGGACACAAACCATCAGGGTGCTTTGCTGAGAAGCCAGGACAAGTAGAGCTTCTGGCAGACGGCCCCGTGTGTCCCCCAGCGTGTTGTTGTAATGGGTATGGGATACAGCTGGCGATGCTGCAGCACACAGCAGTGAAATGAACTGAGGAGCCCCAGCACAGTGCTGCTCCAAGGGTTTACCATCCAGGCCATGTCAAGCTCTTGCTGGGCCGAAAGCTTCGTCTCACTGTGGCAAAGGTGCTGTGGGCTGGAGCACTTGCCCTGTCTCTTTTCACAAGACCTGACAAATGTGTGGGATCTGGCTGACTATAGCAGAAAGCAGTTGTGCCACAGTGGTATTGCTGCCGTACACAGTAGCATGGGAGACTGATTTCAGGAGCACGGAGGGCTGGGGGGTTCATTGGTGTCATGCCTGCAAGAGCAGAACCAACACCAAACAACCACCCAGCATGCTGGAGCTCACCCACTGGCAAGTGTGCGTGCTTTAAGGCATCTTCACAATTAACAGACAGCTGATTCTTTTCTCCCGT
Source organism: Alectura lathami (assembly GCA_013399715.1). Classification (NCBI taxonomy): domain Eukaryota; kingdom Metazoa; phylum Chordata; class Aves; order Galliformes; family Megapodiidae; genus Alectura; species Alectura lathami. Next base: position 177,367 of record VXAV01007208.1, on the reverse strand, counting down.
GCTGTTGTAAGTGAGGAACAACTTTACTGAAGCTAATACAGCTCTGTTGCTGTGAGAGCAGACTGAGCACAGTATGCGTACTGTCTCTGCTCATCAGCCTCTCCTCTTGCCTGAAGGACTCTCCTGTTCTTGTTTGTTACTGCTTGCTTACCTCATCGAGCAGAGGATTTGATCATGCTGTTGCTTTTGGTGAAAACAGCATGCTTGCTGGTGTGAGCTAAGGGAAAGATTGGCTTAAAATGTTAAATTTGAACTTAAAAGTTGGCTTGATTTTAAAAATAAAAAATAATAATAACAAAAAATAGCTCTACTAGAGAAACATTTCCTGTGAGCTATGCTTTTTTTGTCCAGAACTTTCCAAAAAGTAAGCAGGGATTTCAAGGGGTGAGTTTGCCTTAAAATCACTTAGGTAGCAGCTCTCCAGGCTGGGCTCGGTGAAGGCTGATCCAGCAGCTGACAGCAAGGTGAGAGCCTCCACAGAGCTGGTAAGTGCAACCTGAAGCAAAACATGAGTGACCATGGAGCTTGGATCCAAAGGGAAAAGGACCTGGCTGAGGTGTTTGGTCTGCCATGAGGACAGAGATGGGATGAGTATTGCTCCCATTTGTGATGTCTCGTGTTGAAATGCATTGTATTTATTGCAGAGTTTGCAGTACACTTGGAATTAGGAGAAATGACAGGCTCTGTTTGCAAAATAGCAATTTAGGCAGAAAGCTTTCTTAGTGTCTGTGCTCCCATGAGGTTCTTGCTTTCTGAGGCTCTCAGCCCCTCATGCTGGGCTCCAGGGGCTCCTGCATGCTGCCCACAGCCTCCCCGCTCCCCATGGGCTCGGCGCCGCGTGGGCGAGTTCTGGATGTGCATTTGGCTCCGGCTCACGTTCATCACTGACCTAGAAAAGCATTTCTTGCTGCATGCCCAGCAGGACAGGAAACTTAAGGCAGAAGCAGAAAAACAAGAATTGTCAATTGCACCCTCCATTTTATATCTTATTTTATCATATTTTCTGTTTTTTGAACTTCAGGTAGTTGCTTTTAAAAGTTGCTTTTTTTTTTTTTTTTTTGGTAGCATTCTGACTTGTCTTAATGTCACTGATACTTGAGAAGGCGTCTGACAGATGCTGATTTATTGGCAGCATGCTTTTTAAAGCCTATCATAACTGAATTATGTGCTGGACATCCCAGCCAATCCAGTGCAGCATCCCTCTCTTTTCAGTGTTCTTTATTAGCCTCTCTGGTTGTCACATCTCGTAGCCCGAAGATTAATTCTTTTGATTAAATTACTTTGTGCAGAAAGTGTCTCAATTCAGAATGAGAACAGGTGGATCTCACCTTGTGCCTTATTTTCCAATACTTGGCCTAGGCAAAATCCAGATGTTATTAAAAGCTTGTATAAAAGTGTCTTCCAAAGAAGACTGAAAAGCAGACCAAGTAAAACTCAGAGCACCTGGTGGTATTTTCTATAATGCAAAGTACCCACCTGAATCCACTGTGTGAGGAGCACTGCTGTGACTGTTACGTATATTGACTATTAGGTATATTAAGCTACTGTATGTAATAAGCAAAGATCCTTATAAGTAATAAAAATTTTCATCACCTCATGCCCTTTTTGTCTCTAGGGGTTGTTGCAATCCTTCCTCATTCAAATAATCAGAGGAACCTGAAAAGTCAGTCTGCTTAGAAGACATTAGAAGACATTTTATAGCATTTTTTTTTGGTTGTTGTTTATGGTCTAACATTGAATCTATATCAGGGGAAAGCATAGGTACTATCTGTAACAGCAACACAATACCTACACCTGTACAAGCAAAAGGGAAGAATGAGGTGAAATATAAGGACCACGGCCAGTCTTAAGCACAGCAAGGAATACAAATGCACCCTTGCAGTGTCTAAACAGCAAGTGTGGTACTGCTTCAGTACACTTGGTAGCGTGAAAACCGTCTCTGCTGGAAGCCCGCTGTCAAGCTGGTGCCCACTCAGGGGCTGCTGGAGTGAGCAGTGAGGAGGTTGAGGGCTGCCTGCCCTCAGGAGATGCTTCTGGCTGCTCTGGGATGACAGGGTCTGGCTTTGTCAGATGGGTGCCAGAAGGGGGTCAGGATGCCGGTTAAGCAGTATACAGAAAAAAAAAAAAAAATCCTTTTTAGGAAACAGTTTGATAACTGCTGTGTAGATAAGTTTCTGTGCTTTTGTTTAGGTAGATTTATGGGCAACCATGGTCCCAAAGCACAAATAAGATACTGTTTTCATTACAACTGCTCTCAGCCATTTGTCTATACTTCAGTCAGCCCATTTGAGCTTTCAAAATAAAATAAATACTGTGAGCTGACCAGAAGTCAAAGCATCTGGTTTATTAAACTATGGGAATTTGAGGGCCCCATCCACAAAACGTGGTGTGTTGTGACAGAAGGGTGATGCAGGAGGAATGCACTGGGCAAAAAGGTGCCAGAGAAATAGGCTGCATTCCTAGCCCAGTAATACAGAATCTGCCCTGAACCTTTCCACGCATGTTATCTTCCCACATGCTCGATGGCTTTGCAATCCCATGTACATGATGGCAGAGGGGGCTTTTTAATCAAGTTAACTGAATTGGCTTAATGCTGCTTATACTCCTAAAGATCCTCCTTGCAAATTTGTTTCGGAAAAGAATTGTATCTCGGTCTGTATGTTCAGAATACCAAACGTATAATTACTTGATTACTTAGGTCCTTAACATCGAGCAGACATTCAAGTGATTTTCTGGTTTGGGGTAGCTAAATCTCCATCCATATTCTCAGCTCATGGTGTCCAGATTTGGAAAAAGTACGTCTTCATTATCACTTCCTCTGTTCCCTCTATCAATTCTTTCAAACTGACACAATAACCACTTTATATAAGTATTCTTTTGTAAAATTTGCAAATGTAAAATGTGTAATAAATATCCATTTATTGCTAGTTTAAAGCTTTTTTTTTTTAATCACACACACAGGATGTGTAACAGAAATAAAAATCAGTATGGTGAGAGCTTATAAAACAGCTAAAGCTAATAGCAAAATCATTTCAAGTGCAAACAAGGTGAAATGTGTGTTCATTTCTTTTGAAATCAGCATATTTTTCTTTGTTTCTTATATTTGACAGCTATCCTAGAGGAATGACAGTTTGACAATATTGTTGTTTTGAAAATTAGATACTGAGGGGTTGCTTTCCTCTTGATCTGCAACATATAATTGTGTAAGGAAGAAAAAGTTCATACACAAATACTGCACTTCCTCAGATCAAAATGAAAAGTATCTGCTCTGCAACTTCATTATGAGAATGCCAAATGTTCCCTCCGTAGCAGAGCCTGTGGCAGTATCAGCTTTATTGTAGTTTCCCTTAGCAAGTGTTGATGGATTTATGGAGGGCTTCATTAAATATAGGCTTAAAGGATATCCGCTATCGCCCACTTGTCAAAAGAAAAAATAATATCAAAGCCATCCGTGCAGACCAGAGATGCAGGTGTTAACAGTGCATTATAATCTGGTAGTGTTTAACTTGCCAATTAATTGCAGTAGTCTTGTCTGAGTTCAGACACTTGAAAGATAAATTTAAAAGATGAATGTATCTTGTGTAGGCTTAGGGCACATGTACAAGGATACCACATTGCTAATGATTCCTGCCCTGGCATCCCTGCTCATGTTTGCGTTTCTCTTACAAAATGCTCCTCCCTGTGTGTGCAGCTGGTGAGCCCTGGGGATGGGCAGCTTCTGCACATTTGCTTTTGGTTTGAGTGAATGTAGCAGTCCAAGCCTGACCCAGTACTGCCCGGAGAGTGATGCCTCACCTGCCCAGAGGTGCCTGTTTGCTTGTCATCTGTGCGGGTGAGTCAGTGCTGTGAGGAAATCACACAGTGTGAGGGCTGCGTGCTGCATGGCTCTGTGTGCCTGCAAGTTTGCAAGCCCCTAGAAACCAAATCCCTGCTCCTGCATGCTTGCCTGCCTTGCAAATGGTGCAGCTGCAAACACAGCTCTGAACCAAAGCCGAAAATACTGCATGCACTGGGCTAAAATTTCACACAAAGAAGGTGCATCCTCATATTTGTAAAACACGTAGTTACGAAATCATGTAATAACAGGTACAAGGCATAATGTCACAATTTGTGTTGCCTGTGGAATCATTGGCATTTTGTACAACCAGTTCCACACCTATGGTCTGAGCCATCTCCTCAGATGTCAGAATTACCCATAATTTGATACTCATATTTGGGAGTGGTGGGGAGAAGCAATAAACAATGTAAGAAAAAGCTAAAGTAATCCCAAAATTATATTGCTTTTCCAGCATATAAAAAGTCAATCAGAATGTTATTATTATGACCTTCTAGTGTTCATCAGGTGAAAACATGGGAGTCCTATGCATAAAAGACTCAATCACTTATTTAGTAGCACAACTAAAATGGAATAAAATCTATGGCATATTGTGCTAAATAAGTAATGGCTACGAACTGCAAAAAGCTAACATCCCTTGTTTGAGTGAGGAACTGCCACGAGGACCTGCTCTTTGGAGGAATTTAGGCACCACCCTATAATAGCTCATGAATTACATATTCTTTAATTGCTGGAAGATGGAGACCTGGGCTGATGTGAGGTTCTGTGAGACACCCTGAAGGCATCTCCTGTGGGTGAGCAGCCAGTGTCACAGGCAGCGGGTGCACAGGTGGCAGTGCTGCATGATAGGGAGGTGGAGAGCTGAGGAAGAAAAGCAAAAGGACAATGCAGGAAGGCTCACTTCCATGGGGAACGACTGCAATACAGGCTTGCTTTATTTTTCTCAATGCACAGGCAGCTCAAGGCATTTGGAATTCAAGGCATTCGGAATCCAAGGCATTCGTATAAAATACAGAGTTTTAATCTAAGTTCTGTTGTTTCCTCAGCTCTTGTTTTGCATTTGCTGCTAGAAAAGGGGACTGGAATGATGAGATGATTTGAACTTCATTCTGCTCGTGTCATATGAAAAGTCTGGATGCAGAAATCTCTGGTTTGCTTTAGGCACCCCTGTCCAGCCAGACAAGGCTGTTCCTTGCAGACTGAACTTTCACTTGTCTTGAATGGCAGACCACAAGAGACTCATGACTATGCAGGGCGTAAAATATAACCCTGCTTGCAGAACAAGTGCGCCTGCACTGCCTGCTCTGGGAAATGATATTAAATCATTCTAATCAACCACCTGGTAGTTCCATGCAGTCCTTTACATTGCAAATGGGGGCTCAACCTTGGACTTTACAATTTCTGCTTTTGAAGCTGGATCTGTAATCCACTGGCACCATTTGATGAACTCTGCCTACAAGACAGCCCCAGAGGAGACCAAGTGCTCCAGATTTGGCTCCATGACAAAGCATTTAAGGGAAAAAAAAAATAAAGTGCTACTTGCTGTGGTCTTTATTTAATCCTCTGGGAAACAAACAAACATAAATAGCTATTTAAAATCCAAAAAATAAATTAGCTCCTTTTAGTTAGTAATTGTTGAGTTCTGTACTTACGAAAACTGAGCATCAGAAGAACAAGCCAGTGGCATCAGATAAACCAAAACAGGCTTTATTTCACTTGATTTAACAGATCTAAGTTCTTGATCTGAGGCTGGAGGCTTTCCTGTGGGCATTCCTTCTCAACAGACTAATGAAAGGCTTGGAAATGGGGGGAGCACGTTCCTGCTGTGAATGGGGAGATCAGATGTAAAATCTTCATAGCAAGGCTAATGCTGTGGAAGAAATATGTCTAGGAGTGGGCTTAGCCCGCTGGGCTACAGGCTAGTCCAGATTGTTCAATGTGATCTTCTAACTAAAAACCAAACCCATTACAACACAAGGCAGAAAATGAGAGTGCCTGCAAGGAAGTCTCTGAAAGTTTGTTAGAATCCTGAGATGCTGTGTTAGCACGGCTGCAGACTGCAGAATCCCTATTGCTTGATTTCTGTCACTATTGGCCAAGTTTGAAATCACTGGTTTTGCAGATACATGTAAGCCTGGCTGTGCATCCTTCTGCTCCTCTGTTAGATGACTGGAATTGCAGGAATCCGTACAGCAGCCTGCTGTTTCTTCTTCCATCTTGTTTGATGGTGGAGTTGGGTAAAGTGCAGGGATGGTGTGAAGAAGTTTATCTGCTCCTTATAGAGGAGTAATAGCATTCATTTCTGTCCTAAAACACAAAGACTTCAAGGGACAAAGTGTGGTGCTTCAGAGAACGCTGGCATTTTTAAAATTCAGTGCCACTTTCACCTTAAAGCAAATAAAAATGATAATGGAGCAATTTTATTTCATTTACAGACTGAGGCTATGGTTATCATGAGAGCCAGTCACAGCACTAGGCGGGTGGTTTTGTGGCAAAGGTATTATCACTCATGAGAGTTTTGGTCAAGTAAAACATCCTGTTTAGTTTCTTCTGTTGCTCCTTTTATTTAATTATCATTTAAAGTTAATTCTATCATAATATATTTTCTCTCATTTTTAAAAAAAATCATTTTATTCCTGCAGTCGAATATGAGAAAATTGAACAAATATATTTCATAAACTGAAATGTTTATAGGAGGAGAAGGGATGTCTATTTCTATTTTCCCTGTAAGTGGATAAAACCAGTAGATTGATAAGTAAGGCATTAACACATGATATTACTATACTGAAATACAATATAGAAGACAGGTTCTTGCCATAAGACTGCCGTAGCTCAGAGAGCATTGAAAGTATCTACCTAAACACTCTCTGTGGTTGTGCCTGAAACTGGTGTAACTATTAGTGATGTTGCTGAAATGTCCTCATTACAAAATATCTGGATGACTGCTGCAACTGTACTGAAAAAATTAAATTACAATTGCAGTTTCGTAATCCATAGCACAGCCTGAGCTAGAGCTTGGTGAGGACAGGAAAGCAAACAGAGCTACTAAAAAACTCTGTTGGGACTTGCTATTCTTTGCTCTTTTCCTTTTTATTTTTTATTTTTAAATATATATTCTTTTTTTTTTTTTTTTTTAATAGTCTTCATTTTTCACTGGGAAGTTCTGACCATTATTTAAGATCACATTGAGCTTACTGAAGATACACGAAAATTTCTCATCTTAAAAAATTATTCCATCCATTTGGCATATCCTATGCTGAAAAATGGGGTTTATGGGTGCAATTACAGCATTAGTGCAGTGCTAATCAGAGTTCTCATTTACGTGTTAATAATCTACATTCCTCTAATGTTAGGGCACTTTCCACAAAAAAAATAAATGCAGTATCTAAGAGTTAGCACTTGTGATACCACTACTAGTGACAGTATAGATACACATCTTCTCCTTATATTTCTCTCTGTGTTCTTGCAAAGCAATTGTATTTCTTCTGTAGGGGAAGAATCAGTCGTATTTTTTCAAGTAAGCACCCATTAAAGACTAATAAACTATTTCTGGTACAAACTTCAACAACGAAACTGGTGGATCACATGATTTTCTCAAATACTTTACCTTGAAAATAGGACTCACACTGTAAGAAGTAAGCATGAATCAGGCTCTGAAGTATTAGGGTGCGGAGTAGTAGCTTTTGGGACAGGTGCTGCGTTCTTCAGAGTACAAGTATTTTGTCTCTAACAGGTATTTTAAAGTCTGTCATTTAAATGCCATAATTTGTATATTACTATACACAACGTGCTTGTATAGTGTTGCTGAATAATGAGCCTCATCCTTTTTTATCATACATTTTTCTTGCCCAGAATCCCAAGATGAAACATGTCAGGAAAGTACACTGTAAGCAACGTACACTTTAAACAGTGTGCAGAACAGAACAGGAACGCCTTGTGCTTTCTAATACGTCAAACAAACAGTGATTTTGAACTTACGCTATGGCTTACTCACTTGTTCTCTGCTCTTGGTCACTGTCATTGTGGTATTTTAGCTCAGCAGAACAATGAGCTAAAATACGGACTGCAGGCAGGGCGAGGAGCTGCTGCAACAGCACTGCGAGTGGTCACAGCACGGATGTGTGGGTACGAGGGCACACTTGGTCTTTGCCTGCTGAACGTTTCCAGCAGGAAACTGGAAGGCAAAGGTTTTGCCAACTGTCCGCAAATGGAAGACTAAAAGCTGGCCTTGCACTAGAAAGAAGTTTAGATTTTATGGTGACCAGGACTGCAGTGCAAGGTGCTGAGATGGATACGTAGCTCTCTTTTATCAGATCTTTATCTGTACTGGGCATTTCCTCCATCTGCAGAGGTGCACCGCTGTGATTCTTGGTGGTTTCAGACAGGAAGGAGCTGCACTGACACAACCAACAGCCCCCAGCACATTTGCTTGCCCTCACTGGTGTGATGGACAGTGCCCGGGGCAGCTGGAGTGCTGTCTCCAGCAGTAACCTCATCAACTGGCTGCCCTCAGCACCCACAGCAGCCAGTGCTCAGTGCAGGCAAGGTTTGGTTACAGACAACACCTCCAGCCCGTGCTGTGATGCCCCGAGGTCAGCCCGGCTGACAGCTCCCAGCCCAAGCCCTCACCATCCCACAGCCGTGGGGCCCTCCCCGTGCTGGCGGCTGTGTGCAGGCTCTGCAGAAGTGTGAGGAAGTGATTTGTGCATGGTGTGGGCTGGACCCCACCGACCAGCTGTGACTCTGCAATGTGGAGCTGTCGCCTCCCTGCTTACAGAATCGGAAGCTTTTTTTTTCTTTATTGTTATTATTAACACTTTCTCAATCACCTGTTGGTTTTCTCTGCTGATTTTAACCAGGCCTCCATGAAGCTATCAGCACAGTTCCTGGTGGCTGACCAGACAACATTGGCCATGTTAGACTTCCCTATCTATGCCTTTCTAGATATAACAACATGCCACATTTAAAAAGCTGTTGTAGGAGTATTTGTCTCGCACAATGTTTTTCATGATAGAATAATTAGCGATGTATACGTCATTTAAATCAAACCACTGCAGTACCACTTTGCAGTCTTCATTAGGAAATACATCTTTGCCACTGGGCATTTTGTTTTTCCTGTTTGAATGAAGAATAGGGTCAACAGCATGAAAGCTGCATGTGATGCAGGTGAGGGGGGTGTGCAGTTCTTAAAGGGTTCCTTCGCTTCCTCTTTTACGGCAAAGAGGAACATGTAGATACAGAGACGGCTGCTTGAAAATGCAGTGGAAATAGAAGAGAGGGAGTGAAGCAAGATGAATGGATGGAGAAGAGAGCAGGCGGCAAGTGGCACATTGGTCAGAGTTAAGCTGGGACAGGAATAGGAAGCAGCTGGTGGGAAGGCCTGTGGCTGCATCCCTGTCTGACAAAGTTCACCAGGCCAAGCACATACAGATCTGTCCAAAATCTCAGCTGCTGCTGTCCAGTGCTTTATTGGAATCTGGAATGTTTTAACAAAGATTGTCTCTGTGATTGTAAATAAAAGCTTTAAGTTTTAAACGGAATGGAAAGCTTGGAACAATTTCTGCCTGTATTTGCAGAGGAAATCCGAATCAGGATTCAGAAATGCCAGGTGTGAGTGATGGACACTGAGCAAGAAGGGCTTGAGGGGCAACCCTTGGAAACCTGGCCCTGTGACCTGAGTAGAGGGATGGTGTAAAGAGGAGACACAACTTGCTCTCCCATGCATCCTTGGTGTGCAGGCTTCAGAAGGCTGAGAACACACGAGACACGGTGCAGGCCTTCTGCCCTGAGCGGAGCACATGCATCCATGCGTGCGGGGGCTGTGGGCACAGAAGGCCGACGGTGCTGGTGGGGCGGTGCCGAGCCGGGCTGGGGAACGCAGGTGGGAGGGCGGGGTGCACCGCGGGGAAGCGGCAGGTGGGATGCGGGTGGGCAGCGCGTGCTGCCGGCGCGGTACCCTGGGTGCGGGGTCGGAGCGGGTGCCGGGAGCAGGCCAGCACCGAGCCGAACC
>VXAV01007208.1:156300-166916 GCA_013399715.1 Alectura lathami | reverse complement strand
ACCCCGGCTCAGCGCGGAGCAGGCGGCAGCGGCCGGGCACGGAGCCGCCGTGCTGCCTCCGAACGCCTGAGCCAGCGGCCTCTGCCTGGGAGCGGTGTTGGGCCAGAAACGGTGTTTGTGGGCCTGTGGCGGAGGTCTGTGGCTGAACGCTCTTTAACTGTATCACTGCAAGCAATACAATGTCCTTAGTCTGGGATGCTGCAGTGGGATGTGTTTTGCTGATGTTCGTTCCCATGCAGGAAGCTAAATAAGAGGAATGAGCCTTTAACGCTATTTCAGTCAGAAATTTCACCGCCATCCAGGCGGGTTGGTGCGTACAGGCTGTCGAAGTTATGGGGCTGTCAACGATTGCCATGCTTAATTTGCCTCCGAATTGCATGTGTTTTTAGATGTGGTGAGTGATATTAGCGAAGTAAGGCAAAATCTCAAAGGAAATCACGCCTGTTAGGACAAGAGGAAATTGTTATTTTTTCCATTGTTTGTTATGTTTTGGTTGATGGTTTTGATTCAGGTTCCTCTAATTGAAGTTGTACTTACTGAGGAATAATTTATTTAAGGAATAAGCTATCAACATTGTTTCTAAGAGCTGATGTAGCAATATCCATACCAGCTTATGCTGAGCTGGGAGGTATGTGTGATGCAGTAAACAATTCCCCAGCCCCTGTGTAACATGCATCGCTGGACAGGTTCCACAAGGTGCAGCCACCGTGGAATTAAATTTGGGATGTGATTGAAAGGGATCAGGGAGAAGAGGTGGCGGCCAGAGAAATTTCTCAGTGCTTCTTGAATCATTTGTTTTCAGAAACTGCTGTAGTCTCCAGCAAGCTCCTGTTACAATGTGATTGGTAATGTCTGACAGAAATAACGCTCATCTAACCTAAGCTGCTGTGCAGTGGTTATGGAGCTCAGCTGGTTAGCAGTCACAGAGATGATGATTCCTGTGCTATCAAGAAATGCTGGCATCATTGCGAAGGAAGATAATGTGGGGTTTTTCTTAATAGTAGTCTGACTAACCTGGCTTTGGGTTTTCTGTTTGGTGCAGTAACTCTGTTTGGGTATGTGATTGCATCCTGGGAACTCTTGTCTTGTGTTGCTGATTACTAGGCTGTGGTGGGTCGGTAATTCAATTGAATGATAGTGTGGATAGCAAAGCACTGAGGTGAAGCAAATCCAAAGCACTGTTAGGAACTGCAGGGGAAATCAGCCAGCAAGCCCAGGATAGTCCTGGGGTCAGATGCAGGATGTAGTCCTGGGAGCATTAAGCTATAATGAAGGCCTTCTTTCTTCTGTTTCCTCTGGGGAAAAACAAACAAATAAAAATAAACAAATAAAAAACCCTAACCAACCAAACCAAAAAAAAAAACAAACCCACAAACAAAGGCACTCCCTAGTCATCTTTGTTTATACATGCGAAAAGCCAGAGGTAAACAAACTGTGGAAGACTGAAGTTCAACATATCCCTGACTGCAGTTTCTAGTGTATCTTCTTTTTCCCCAGTGGGGGCAGGTTCTCAGACAGACTTTGCCAGCTTGGTCTTCTGGAGTGAGAAACTGATTTCATTTCATGGACTGAGTGATTTCATAGAACTCTTTGTGTGTGTTAACAAAAAAAAAAAAAAAAAAAAAAAAAAAAAGCCTAATTCATATACAGGCAGCAAGGGGCAAGTGTCAGCCCAGGACTGCTTTGATTACAGCCTCAGCCTGTAGTGTACTTTGAAGAGAAGCCAGGGAGGAACTCACACAGTAGCCTTGCAGAGATGAATAATGGTCCAGACAGCTGAGGTCTGTGTCAAAGAGAGAAAGGATGTGCTTAATAAAACCAGTGGGAGTAGTGGTTATTTGTTCCTGAGCACAACTTTCATGTGGATCTTCTGGGCTGCAGTCAAAGACTCTGTGCTCTGCAGCTGTACTCCTTGAATGCAGCCATATTGGTACAAATGCTTTGCAGCACTCTGAAAACCACTATGAAATATGTGCCAATTAGGAAGGAAGGATGGCATTAACTAATGGGACTGTTCATGGTGTGGCATGGGACTCTGAGCTTCCCAGGGGCTGAGCTTTGGCAGGAAGTGAGCTGCAAGTTCCTGAAGCACCCCAGATGCTCCATTCAGTGCATGACACAAGTTTTTTCCCTAAATAGCTTATGGTCTGAGTCCGTAATCCTGCAAGGCTTTTTTGAAACCAGCGAACTGCTGCGCCCATACTGCGCTGCAGTGTAAAGAGGCCTAGGTCCAGAAACATGGGAGGCAGAACAGAGAAGGAGGAGCTTTACAGTACACGTGTGTGCTCTGTAGCTCTGTTTAAAATGGCAAATTCCACTTCAAAGTCAACAGAGAGATGGGAGCTCCTGGCTGCTGCCTGCCTGCGTGTGGGTGTGCCAGGGCTGGGCTGAGAGCTCAGGGCTGGCTGGGCAGGCGGGCTGCAGGGACAGAGTGCTTCCTGAGCCACCCCGGCTGTCCGGCCACAGGGGCTGCAACAGGGCTGCCTGGATAGGGTGGAGGTGCAGAAACAGGCGAGGTGATCATGCATGGCAGTGTTTTGTTTTGTTTGTTTGTTTTTAATATCGATAGGAAATTGTTTATATGCTTTTAAAATAATGAAATGTAGGAGGTTGGTTTGTATATTAAAGGTGCTAGAGGCTTAAGAGTGCAGCCTGTGAGAAATATGGAAATGTCATCTGACAAGTGGGATTGTTGTAGAAATGATTAAATATGTGGATGAACTTCAGCACTAATCTGACAAAAAATACTCCAGTATTAGGAAAATGTGACGCTTTTACATCAGGTTTGATTTGCTTTCTTAATTTTTTTTCATCTTCTCCTTAAAATATTTCTCTGTTAAACATGTTGCATTTATAAATAAAAACTGAATCTTGGAAATGGCTGTTAATTGGACATCTGACAGTCAATCTGTCATATTACTGTTTCTTACATAATCACTAAGAATGCATTTTTGTAACCAGATATACTCCCTGTAAGCACACAGTAAACCTTTGTGACCTTCACCAGCTCATGTTCATTCAGATTCCTGTGCAGATTAAAAGCCACATCACCTATAGGACTCTAGGCCTGGGATGCAGCTCATGTCAAAAGAGATGCTTTTTGGGGATTTGTGAGTTTTGGCTTTTTTTTTTTTTGTCAGGTTGTGATGTAGAAAGTGAATAACACAATGCTATATGGACTTCCCTGTATAAGCTGTCCCCATATACTTTTTCATATCCTTTCTATAAGATACTTATTTTTAAAAGTTCATGGCATGCAGCGACTTGCTAATTTGCTGCATAGACTTTGGAGGCCATTACAATACTGTTCTTCCATATTTCAGTTGCAAAACAGAAAAGGAGAAATGTTTAGGAATGTGTATTCCTAACATTTTATAGAAAATTACTCACATTTATGTATTTCTGTGATTCCTGTTCCTGGAAAGTGCATGCTAATTTTATCAGCATCTCTGAGCAGCAGTGAGGAAATGATGTAAGCTTTTTTTTTTTTTTTTTTCTCCAATAAAACCATTTTTTTCATCTTCAAGTATGTAATCTTTAGATTTCCTGATGGAAAATATTTATTATTCCTAATAATGCCAGTATTTATCTCCCATTTGAAACAGCCAGCTTCCTGCAGTGACACTGACCTTTCACTGAACACAAAACAGTGTAGTAACATGATGGCCTGAGCAGCCCTTCCTTTGTAATCCAGGGCTTTGAGTTTGGTATCCCAAAATAGGAATGGTATCCAGAGAAACAGTAGATCACAGAACTATGTAAGGCCTATAAAATCATTATAGGGCGGCAACAAATAAGTGACTAGAAAAAGCTGATAGCTCCAATGTAAAGGACTTCTTATTTAGTGAGCACTATGACTATCTGAAAACATGTTTGTGTACTTGTTTGTGTGTCCCCAGAGTACTTGATTGTTTCTAGTGTTCAACTGAATGGTCATGCCAAAATCTTTTTTTGGGTGTTAAGCTTATCCATTTCTCAGAGGAGAAGAAGTGGAAGAGCAGACTGCCTGAAGTACTCATTGTGAAGCTCACTATCCGTCTGTCCTGCTGCATTTTCTTTCCCTTTTGCAGTGGGTGCGACTTGTTTTGTGGATAGAAACCCTGTTTTGCCATCCTAGCACATGAGTGTCTGTTGTGGTTTAAACCCCCGATAGCTCACAACAGTAGCTTGCTTTCCCCTCTCCCTCTGGAGAGCAAGCTCGGGGCTGCCGGCGTACTGCCAGTGGCCAGTATCAGCAAGGGGAGGAGGGAAGTGAGAGGAAAATAAAAGGTAGAACTCGAGAGTTAAGATAACTATTTTACTAAAATAGCAAAAAGAATGTAAAAGATTTGGAGTAAAACAACTAACTTACAGAAAAGCAAGTTTTGGACTGCCAGCCTGACCCCCAAGAACTGGAAGCCACCCCGCAGCCCGTGCCAGCCCAGCCCCCGATAGCCCGAAGCAGCTCCGCAAACCGCAGCTCCGCAAACCACGGCTTCCCCCCCACACGCCTTTCCCGGAGAGCAGGGTGAGGGCCATGACGTGATGTATGTGGTATGGAATACCTCATACTCCATTTTTTTCCTTAACTCCATTTTCAACCATGACAGTGTCCCAAGACCAATATTTTGTGTCGCAGCCCAGGACTGTGTACACAGTGCATGGCTATCTCTTCCCTGGTGCAAGCCCTTGGTGCATTTGAGGGTTTGTCAGCTGTGCATGGGCAGCAGCCATGTGGCAGGATGAGCACCGGGCAATGTCACCCTGCATGCTCTGCCAGCCCAGCCCAGTGCAGTAATAAAAGTGCCCATGGAAACTGCTGTTTACTCAGTTTGCAACATCAGCACATGTAGTACAAAAAGGGTTCGGGTAGTGGAGCCCTGCCTGCACGTGACACTGGACGTGTTCATGAAACCTGCCGTTAGTCTGTTAGGATGTGAACTGCTGTTGCTGCCACTCCTGCTTGCATGAAGCACATTGTAAGCATCACAAGTGGTGTACAGAGGATTTTCAACCAGAGCGAAGGAGCTTAAACGTATATTCCTCGTTAATGAAGTTTAAGACATCATCAAAGAGTCAAAAGAAATAAAATGATGACACCTGAATATCTTTTGTGGGGAAGACATCATTCTGTGCTTGTCTGTATTCATTCCAGGAGTTCAATTTCTAACATTACAAAAGGCTGTCACTTGCACAATTAGTGTGCAGAAATAACTGTCACCTCTGATATTTGTGCCAGCCCTGGGTTTGGGTTGTGGCTTTCTGCTCTGCCTGCTCAGCAAGACACAGGCAGTGTGCAGGTGGTTTGTGGGACAAAAGGGGAAAGCAGGTCAGGGAATAGGTGAGAGTTAAATGTCAGCNTATATAAAATCTCTTTGGGGATCATCTTGGATTTACATGAGATAAAGATCAGCATTTGTACTGCTGGGGTTCTTAGCCATTGGTGCACGCATTCCTGGCTCAGCACTGTATGCTCTGGAAGAGGCTGCAAGGTAGTGACGTAGCAGGATTCCTGTCTGTGCTGATAAAACCATCCCACAGTTATTGCAACATGTGACTTTGTTATTGCTGGTTGTAGTATTGTGTTTCATTGGTTGGAATTTTTCTTGACGAATTCCTTTATGTTGCATAGAAACTATGTGTTAAAAGGCTGTGTAGGAGACTTCCTGGTAAGAATGCTGGATGTTTTTTACCTGAGCATTGATACTCTGCTACTCACCTTCAGAAACCTGCTAGGCAGGAAGTTTTTCTTTTGTTTGTCTAATCAGGTTTTTGGTTTGCTTTCCCTGTAATTTAGGAGGTTGTGAAAACTGTGAG
Source organism: Alectura lathami (assembly GCA_013399715.1). Taxonomy (NCBI): domain Eukaryota; kingdom Metazoa; phylum Chordata; class Aves; order Galliformes; family Megapodiidae; genus Alectura; species Alectura lathami. The sequence goes on along the minus strand of VXAV01007208.1, from coordinate 161,120 downwards.
ACTCTAGCCAGGCAGGAATTTCACAAAACTGTTACTTCGCACAGCAGATTCCCTCATGCCCTCTCTTGTTTGTACTTAGAACTCTTACTATGTTTAGATTGATTCTCAAATCGTATAGTAACACATCATTTGTAAATTAAAATTCTTGCAGCACGAAATTCCTCTGTGGTGGGAATGCTATGAGAGGTTGTGGTTTTGACTGCAGAACATGTGCTAAACTTTTGATTATTTCAGTTTTGTGAAATTACTTTGTACTTCACTGCCTTCACAGGTGGTGGTATCAGTATTGGAGATGGCAGTGTCATTTAGGAAAGCACAATTGTATGCATTTTTGCAGTGCCAAGTGTTAGCTTCCGGGGTATTGAATTCAAAGCAATTTGGAGGAGATTAAGAGCAATGTCATTGTATGTAAACAGCTGGGTGGAGCACACTCTTCTGAAGGTAAAATGTTCTGGTTAGCTTTTGGGGTTCATCTGCTGTTTTCTAGCACATTCATGAAGAAATATGCTGATAAGTTACTGAACTTCTTAAAATGTCTGGAAGTCTGCTTTGGAGACTTAGATATTGGCTTGAAAATCTGCACAGATGTTTGGAAATTTCTTTGGAGCATATTGATTTATATTGCATTGTAAAAAAATTTACAGCACAAGTAAAATATCTATTAAACTATGGTAGTACCCTGTTCAAGCTGTATCCGATTGTAAATATTATGATATAGGTACCTAGCTCCTTTTGCTATTGAGTAGAATCCCTGAAAGAGGCCCAACCTAAAAAATAAACAAAGGTAACTAGTTTCAGATGTCTGGAAGTGCTGAGTGACTCCCAGTGTAGCTGGGAAGCATGTCCTGATGAAACGGAGTGTGAACATCAGGTTTGCTCCTGTGGGTAAAGCCTCTTGTTTGGACTTCTGTCATTATAAACTCACAGTAGTTAAAACATGGAATCAAGGCTAATCTCGTATGATTTTCTCCATCATGAAAAAAAGGAAAAAACTTTTTTTTCCATAGACCTGAGGATTAGTCAAAGATGGAAGTTCATTGTTTCAGAACTACTGCAAATGCAGAATATTAGGCAAGGCGTCTGTGTAAAGGTAAGCAGTCATGGCAGGAATGGTGCTGTAAGACCATAGGAAGTCAGATGTTTTTTACAGATACTTGAACAGTAAAGCATCAGCAATTTTTTTTTTTTCCAGTAATTTGATTCAGGTGATCATTGCTATCAGTGCTTTGAGCTGTCTGCATTACCCACTGTGTTTATTTTTGCCAGATTTTCCTGCACTTTCCTAATTTTCTCTTCAGCAAAAGAACAGTTTGCAAGGTATAGCTGACAATTGCGGAGGCTTTAATAAAGCTGATGCTACACCGGTGATAAATCCATATAGGTTAAAACAATAGGATTATTATTGACATTGGTAGACCTTAAAAGCGCTCAGGTTTTGGTATTGAGGGTTTCACTGGTGAGCAGCTGTTCAGCACCATTCAAAATTTGATTTCACCTTCCTGCAGTACCAGTCTGTGCTGTGTATTGCTCTGCAGTCAGTATTTGAGAGCTGCTCTGAGCAGGAAAAGCCACTCTTCCTGAAATGTAAAAATGTCAGAGTACTTTGATGGTGCAATAAATGTTTTGTGTAGTTTTAAAAAGCTTGTGAGGAAATTATCCTGCAAGTCAGTGTTGTGAGGTTAATGCCTGTGCATGACTTTTTCTTTACTTACTTCTGGAAGCAAAGTTGATTTTTATTCCCCTTATACACTGAAGGAACTTACTGAACTAATAACATTTCTTTCTCTTTATTTCCATCCAGCAGGGCATAAAGCATTTTAAAAAGATGATATTTTTGTAGGGAATCACTTTCTGAGTGGTGAGTTGTAAACTGTGTTCCTCCCACTGGCAAGACCACGACTTCAAGAGTTGAATGCTTTGTGTTCTTGCCGAAAGTTATTTTCTTTTTCTTTTGGTTAGGTATGTATTTAACTAAGTTCTGTGGCAGAATGCCATTATTTAAGACATCTCTGGGGTGTTTTCTGGAAAGATTTTTTGTAAGCTTTCAGTTCTCAGTGCGGCAATTAAGAGCTTTCCCAAATGTGACTGAAATCCAACAGGACTGTTTTTAAGGAAAAACAAGAAAGACTGGGAAGAGATGGTCGCTGTTCCTCCCTGAAAGTCATCAAAAAATAACTCTTTGCGGGTTTGAGAGGGTATATGCCACCATTTTGAACAGAGAGCCTGGCGCTTGGGCCTGCGCAGCTCTGTGCACTGCACGTTGTTCTGGTAACAGCTTCAGGCCTGCGTGAGGTGCTGGCTTGAGGCCTGGCGAGCTGTGGGGCAGGTCTATGACTGCTCTGGCTGGCAGAGCCTCTGTGATTGGTGAGGTGCCAAGCTCCTGGTTTAAAGATGCTCATAAGGTGGTGAAAAACTGGCAGATGAGAGGTGGCTGATGGTGGATCAAGGAGCGAGCCTCAGCTGTTCTGCCTGGCCAGTGGAGAGGGCCTGGGGTGCGTGTGAGAGTCAGGGTTAAAGATTAACTTCTCGATTTAAAATTAGATGTTCTTCCCATAGGTGTTGTGAGTGCTTAAGATGCTGCGGGAGGAGAGACCCGAGGCCTCGTACAGTTTGGCTGGGCCATCCAGAGAAGAGAGACCAGAGATACCCCCGCAATGTTATCAACAATCAGAAATACAACTTTTTTACATTTCTCCCTGGGGTAAGTGTGAAAAAAGTTGCTTCCTGTCATGCCATCCCAACACTGTGCCCAGTTTCAGTGCTTTTACAGTAGACAAGTACAGAACCAAATAACATCGGTGTTAAGCAGAACAGACCCACCCCTTGTGAGCTGGTGGGGACTCTGGTGCCTGCCGCCCTGCCACCAGAGGAGCAAGCAAAAGTGTTTCAGACTGTTAGTTCAATTTGTATAACTTTTGAACTCCATTCATGTCCTCTATCTCATCTTTTTTTTTTTTTTTTTTCCCCCCCAGGTGTTATTTAACCAATTCAAATACTTCTTCAACCTTTACTTCTTGCTTTTGGCCTGCTCTCAATTTGTTGTTGAAATGAGGCTTGGCGCGCTTTACACATACTGGGTTCCTCTGGTAGGTAATTGAAAGTTTATTTATTCAAGAAAGTTTCAGTGTTTGACACCATTTCTTTTGCTGCCCTTTCTTTAGGATGTAAGTTTACACCTTACGTTTACACCTGACTGTTTCAGGCCTGATATGGTGTAGCATAGATACTTGTTCTGACGTCAGGCTCTGTTTTGTAAAGGTAGGACTGGGATGTGAGAGCACTGTGCTTCCACCTTGTTGGGATGTCAACAGCGGCAGAGCTGTCAGCCACTGCGCACAGTGACTGCAAAGGCAGCAGGGCTTTGCGTATAACATGATGAAATGAGCGAGGACCAGAGTAAATATATTTCCCTGGTGATTTGTGCGTTGCTCACGGCTTATCTGAAGGCAGGGTGTGCTGGTGGAGGATCTGTGAGGGCATCTCACCCTCCCCAGGTGACTAAGCACAGGGAGCCCAGCCCAGCCTGGTTACTGCTGCGAAGGACCAAAGGGCACCTCTGAGAAGTGACCTTAATGAGTGGCCATATGCTCAATGAAGGCAAATTATGCTCTCCTGCCAAAGAGTTTGACCTGCAGTTTTGGCATAGGTCAACAGTCTGATTCATGGTTTAACCATGTTGTGAAAATCAAATGGGNACAGTAAACAAAAAAAAAAAAAAAAAAAGGAAAAAAAAAAAAAAAAAAAAAAAAAGGAACAGCACTTATCAAACCTACATATAAAAATAAATGTATTTTTTTTAATACAACCACCATATATATAACTATATAGGGACATGCTTGCACAGCCTCATACCTGTTAAAGGTGCAGATACTCTTTCCTTCCTGTAACCATTTACCCTTTTCTTTTGATAGCCATAGGTTTCACCTGCGATCAAAGGAAATCAATAATAATCAGTTTTGAAGGAAAAACACCTGTCCTGTCAAAGGATGTAATGAAGAATAGTTGTGTGGGCTTGTTAAATCTCTAAAATGTACTGCATGAGGCAGTTAAAACTGCATAAATGCTTATATATAGGTAGCTGTATTTTTTTTTCCTCCAGCTTTTATCCAAATAACGCTATTATTTTTGTCTTTATGTGAAATATCTTTCCTGCTGCACTTCAGCTTATAAGATTGTAGAGTAATTTTGATTCAAAGAGGCCTCTGGTCCAAATGCCTGCTCAAAGCAGGGCTGTCTTTAAACTTAGGTTGGTTTAACTCATGTATCTGAGATTTGAAAGTCTCCAAGATTAGACATCTCTTTTACTTGAAAGAAATGACAAAAAAAAAAAAAAATCAACTGAGAGTTGATTATAAAAGCATAGTACTCCTAGATACCACCTGTTTGCTGTTTTATGAAATGGTGATGATGACAATTCATGGCTGTGTTGAGGAGAGGTGAGGTGAGGGGGTGCAAAGGAAATTCTTCTTGCCTTTCAGGCTTCCAGTACAATGAAGTCCCTGGCAAAAGTCCAAAAGCAGTAAAAGGGCAGCTTCAGGACATTGCTGGTAGAACTCTTTTTGTATCAAAGCTGGGATCTCACTGTATTTTCTCTCAAGTTTGTGCTTATAATTATATTTGCCATATGAATTCAACACTAGTTTCACAAGATCCTCTCCTATAAGTAAAGTACATAGGAGCTCCCTTTCTGTTTTTGTATAGGCAGTTGACTTGTCTGTGCCAAGTGAGCAATTAGGGTTTGGCCTACACGTTGCCAGAAAGCTGCATAAGAAAGGTCTTTGTTCATTACTGGCTGCTAGTAGAAGTGCTGGGGATAGGAT
>VXAV01007208.1:118292-156218 GCA_013399715.1 Alectura lathami | reverse complement strand
GTTATTAAAAAAAAAAAAAAAAAAAAAAAAAAAGCAGATGGCAATTTCTAGCCAAACACGCAAATGCAGTTTGCAGATAGAAGAGAAATGTTCATTGTTTTCTCAATTTGCTGGTTACTGGAATGAGAGAACTTCCATGGTGGTGCAAAACTGAGTGGTAATACTGAACATGGTGGTGTGAAATGCTTCTCTGAAAAGATTGTGTTAATGGCTTCCTAGTTTCAATGTTTGTAAAAGCAGCACAGAACATCTGCATTTAAAAATAAATCAATAAATAAAGTGGCCTTCCTTTGGACTCTTCCATGTGCAATTTTTGTTTAGGAAACCAAGCAGGTGTGTAGAAAAGTCTTACTTGCATAGGTCATCCTCATTGTTCTCTGTATGGCAGAAATGTTGTCTTATATTTGTTGTAGGATCTTTCCCTCCCAGTTAATAAATACTCTTTCTTCCCTCTTCCCAAATGTATATATGCTCTTCAAAGGCAATAGATGAGGCTGAAAGGCTGGGGGAGTGATACTTGAATTTAATTTTAAGGTCATAAGGGAAAGAGATTTAATCAAGACAAATAAAATACCTTTTAAAAGGGTCATTTTCATGTTTAAGGCTTTATTTCTGCATTTTTACATACTGCTAAAAAATACAACATTGTACCTAAATAACTAGTTTTATTATTTTCTACTCTAGGTCATGTGTTTAGACACTATGTATGTACTAGAACTAGGGATTATATAATTTTATTATAGGACTGTATGAGTAGGCAGGTGAAGTGTACCTCAGTCTTCCTATGAATTACAGAAACTGCTCTCCTGCAGTCTCAGTAGCTCTTAGGTCATTCTTTGTCACTCTCCTTTGTTTAGGAAAAAAAATGTGAAACTTTGAATTGTTTTTGTTTTGGATAGTGTTATTAGCAGTGCTCCGCAGCAAGGCTTTCCTGAAGTGGCTGTGGAGTTCAGGGTCACGAGTTCTTTGTGCTCAGCGTAACAATTTGTACACACATTTTTTTGACGTGTGTACAGAGCTGTTCTTTCTGAAAAATGAAGTTGGAAATTCCAACCCATTGGCCAGATCTCCTGTTTGGATAGGTGGGTGTTTACAAACCTATTCATGTTTTTCATATAACCCTCAGTTTCTACGCACCACATCTTAAAACAGTTTCTTAAATATTACTGAAAGAACAACACATGATATTGACAGAGATAATCAGTGAATGGTTGCAATTTTCTAAAATACAGACTGTAAAAAGTTCATATTTCTTCTTTACAAATGTGTGTTTTCACTTTTTAGTGATTCCAAGCTGCATTCTATATAATAAAAAATAACTTCATGGCACTAGCCTCATAAAGAATTATTTCACATTAACATAGCTATTTTTTTTTTTTTTAGTGAAGGGAGTGATGTGGCCATTTTCCTCATGACATGAGGAAATGACTTCCACAGAAAACTATGAGTAAATCCCTAATCAGGCAAATGGGTAATTACATGATGAGTAGTTCATCTCAGTGTGTTTAAGGTGCCTGTTCGTGTTGGTAAGCTGAGTGTGTATATGCACAAAGGAACGCACAGTCATGTATGTGTATCTGTGTTTGTATTAAAAATTCAGGGTATGTAAAATCTTTATGTAGGCTATATAGGCATATTAAAAAAGTCTCCCAAAATCAGGTGAACTAACTGTAATTGTTCTATGGTGGAAGGAGTACTGAGATTTGAGGGATATGTCTGATCGGACACCTGTGAAGTGAAATGAAATATTTACATGCTGAGAAAAACTGCACAAAGATTTGCTTGGGAAATACTGGCAGAGCATCAGGGTAAAGGTGACAAACACAACCAAATGGATTTCTTAAGTGACAACATCTAGTGTCAGTTTGTTATTACGATTTCTGGATAGCACTGCATATTGCTGTAATGATTTAGCAAGAGAAAACAGGATAAGGAAATGAAGGCTGTTGGCATTGGTGCTGATAAATATCATGCATCGCTGTTATTAGGTGCAGATGTGTTTTTTTCCTGGCCTTTTCATCCATTCTCTTTCCCCCCCCATGCTCCTTTCAGGGATTTGTGCTCGCCGTTACTGTCATCCGAGAGGCGGCGGAGGAGATCAGATGTTACATGCGGGACAAGGAAGTGAACTCGCAGATCTACAGCAAGCTCACAGGGCGAGGTCGGCTCGGTGGCTCCAGCACTGCTGGGGCTTGCTGCTGGGTTGCGTGCTGCAGGCTGGGGCCAGGCTCTGGGCTTAGCGGGGCTTGCGGTGGGAGGTGCATGGCTGAGGCACTGCTTGATTGTTCCCAGTAACTGCCCAGCATCATCTCACAGCATGGGGCACAGGGGAGGACTTCCAAGCAGCTGATGGGATTTTTTATTATTATTATTTTTTATTATTATTTTTAAAAACCCTTTTGGTTCTGAACCCCAGTGCAGGCCAAAACTTTTCTCTCAATTACTGTCCCTTCTTGATGAATTTGAATAACCCAAGGAAATGAAATTGGATCTGAATTGCCCTAGGTTTTGGGGGTGGTTTTTTCCAGAAGGAAGACATGTTTTCTTTCCTGCAGAGCTGTGTCATGAGAGAAGCTCTCCGTAGTGGTGCAAGAATGAAGGCAAACATAGCAAACAGTATAGCAGGAAGAAAACGAGTGGGACTGTAATAGATACATGCTATTTGGATTTTTGTTGTTGTTGTTTTCCTCCTTGTTTTGGTAATGGTGCATCTGTCATTCCCCCTGCATGATCCCTGCTTGATCACAGTGTGGGTGAGAAGAAGAGATGTAAGAATGATTCCTATATAACACTAGCACTAAATATTCTTTGATGGAAACAACAAATGTATGCCTGAAAAAGTGAGGAAGATCCACACAGATTATTTGCAAAAGTACTTTACAAAGAAATTAAACCTAGGGCTGTGTTATAGAGTCTAGGGCTGGGAACCCTTTCAGCACAGGTGCTGACCGTTGTTAAGCACAAGTGTTCTGTGCTGATGGAGCATGTAAGTACATGTGTTACATTTCAGGTGAATTGCTTGACATACTGACACACTCTGTCCCTTACTGAACGTGCAGTGCCAGTTGAGTTTCATAGTTTTTCTGGGCTATACCTGATAGGGACTTGCATCATGCAAGTCTTTTGCTAGAAGACATTGTGTGTGGTGTTACCACACCTTTTGCGTGTGATGGATGTGGTTCCTCCGTGCTGGTAAAATCTTCTTCTATTTTTGTTTGCATCTTCTTTAGCCCCTTCCTCCAACAGTGAGAAATTCAGAGACCTTGTCTCCTAGTGAGCCCAGGCCCCAAATCAGCTGGGTGTGATCACTGGCTCTGGCTATTGTTTACAACTTTGTCGCACCTAACAAAGACATTTAAATTCTCATTTGAAAAACTGAATGCTGCCTCACTATGGAGTTACTGCTAATACCATGACAATGTTGGTGAGACCAGGGTTTTGTTTTTAAAAAGGGAATGAACTGAATTTAAGCAACTTTTTTTTTTTTTTTCCTTTCAAGTTTCATTGTTATAAAAGTTTATACCCCTGAATTAAGATGCAGTGAACTAGGTGTATTAAAACTGCACTGCTTTCAACACTTGCACGTTTAAGGATAAGCCTGCTTTTTAAAAGTAATTGCTTAAGGCTGTATATGTTTCACATGCCAGGAATTATGAGACAACTCCAAACTAGGGAATTTGAGTTTCTGAATATTAAATCCTCTTTTAATAACATGTTCTTACTACAACACTTAAAATGCTTGGCAACCAACAAAAGCCTTATCCAAGAGGGGTGTACTACGTCTATTTAAAAATATAAAAGAGTTGCCTTCTGGATTCTATTCAATGATCTATAAGGGGCCTGACCTCTCCTTTAGTTCTTTTCATATTGCTATTACGTTTCCCATGAATGATTTCCCTCCCCCAATCCTTTAACTTCTCTAATTTTGTGAAAGAAACCAAGGAGGATTGGCAGCTGGGCACTGGTCAAAAATCTTAAGCCATTTTATTTGTTTTTAACACACATTTGGTGTAGAAACTGTAATGAAACTCTCAAGCACTATAGGTTAGAGTAGGAAAAACACAGAAAATTATTTACAATTACCTAGTGGCATGGGGAGCAAAGTCATTTTCTGTCTGTCACTGAGTTCAGTGTCTTATCAGTAGTCAAGCTGTTTGGAAGACCTGAATGTCCACTTTTTAACTGATGAAAACCTTAACACCTCTGAGAATCATTTGTGAACGTGGGAGCAGCATGTGATGCCAACATGGCTGGGGACAAGTTTTGTGTGTGTGCGTATGTGTCTGTTTGAAGAGTAGGAAAAGCTGGCAGACTTTCAAGTAGGGGCTGCTTTGGGTCAGAAGTAAAAGCAGCAAATAACAAAGTTAGAGCATGTTGAGAACAGCTGAGCTTAACCATTAATTTTCAGCGCAGCTGAGAAAACTTCAGGTAGTTTGTTTGATTTTTTTGTTTCATGGCACAGTGCATGCTTTGGAATATTGGCACAGCTCTGTACCGAAAAGGGGCAGTGCAGAAGGGCGCTCCTGCACAAAAGCCCTCTGAAATATTACTGCCTGGGTTAAGCCTGACAATAGTTTCACCTCTAAAGCCAGTGCTTGGGAGGGGAGAGATTAGGTGAGGCACAATGCTGAGCACTGCTCTTCTTGGAGATTGGCTATAATGGATCTAATAGATCGCTGTAGCTTTCTCCAAGCTATTTTTATTTCCCCTGAGTAATTGCACTAAGCTGCCATTAAGGTGACTGGAGAATAGTTGTCTCATCTTCAGCCTTGGCCCCCCACTCCAACCTCAAGGCTGTAAATACATTCTCTGGTCTAAATGAAGCCAGGGAGACTTAAGCACATATATGCTTAAGTGCACAAATGCACATAGAAGTAAAAAGCTTACATGCTGTTTTGAATGAGGACAGAGGTAAGCAGGGATACAAGTGCTTTTCTGGATCAGGATCCTCTGGTCCCCCCCTGCCCCCCTGCCTGTGTCTGCCCAAGTCCCCAGCGCAGTCCCTGGGACATGGAGCTCTCCACCATGAGTGGCCCTGGGCGTGCAGCTTTGCTCCAGTGCATGAGACTTGTGTCGTGCACAATTCTTCTTCAGCTTTGCAAGCTTCACTAAGCTACTTTCTTTGTAGAGAAAAAGGGAGAATCCTCTTTGGATCACATTTTGTTTTGAATATGGTTGCTAAATTCCAGTGTCTGTAGTGTTTTTGGAGGATGGCGTGATGGTAGAGCAGGCAGGTATTTTCTGTGTTGCTTTAACATCATAAGAAAAATCCCCCCAAACCTTTTTACTCTTTCTATCATTATGACCATTATGATCCATTTATGTTCCAAAATGATGAAACCAGTACCTTTAATTTTATTTTATTTTACATAGAAAGTTCTTTACTGAAGAGACAGTTGTTTGGATTGTAATAAAAAAAAAAAAAAAAAATCAAATTTCAATCCCCTATTCATAAACCTACAAGCCTCCTTGTGTTCAGAAGTCTGTGTGCTGGCTTTCTGCTTGATAGAAAGCTAGAACTGTGCTTGCAAATTCTTGGTTTGTTTTTCTTCTCTCTCACTCCCCCTCCCTGGGTAACACTGCATAATAGAGAGAAAAACTCCACAGAAAGCAATGGGAAGGGACCTCCTACTGAGGGGTGCTACTTAAGATACAGATCATTGGCATTTACCAGCCATATAAAAACAATATTTTCCCAAACCCTCTGAGCCCTGCTCCACAGTTTATACAGCATAAAGCTGCAAAAGCCAAAAGTTTGGTGTAGCACATCCAAACCACCCTTTTATTTTCTTCAAATGTATTTGACTTGTTTTAATAAATTGCTGGCTTAATCTTTAATTCCAAATTAACTATTTTGAACCCTGCCTTAGAAGCTGTGCATTATATTGTCTTCTTTCTGTCTTACATCAAAAACAAAAACAAAAAAATCAGAATATAGCAAAGAATGAAACAAATACCAAATTTTAAAAACTGATTTCTTTTAACATAAGAGATCAAGATTAGTTGTTTTTTTTTGTAATTGTGTTGACCACTCACTGACTTGTATTCTGATTAACGTCTGAAAATACATACTGGAAACACAATAAATGCTAAATATAGCTAGGTATATGTAGAAGGAAGCAAGTCTGGATGTATTAATAAAAGCAGTAATTTATTGTTTCAAACATGTTTTAATTGTAGAACAGTATTGGGAAATGAAGCAGTTGTGTTATTAGCTAGTTTCTTAAACGTGTGAGAAAACATCTAATGTTTAGGAGCTAGTTTCCCCACAGAAAGCAAAAGGAATTACAGAATTCCCAAGATCAAAATAAAACTAATTCAAGTAAGCTGCTTTATGGGAGTCCTGAGTCAAAGGAAACATCTGGTCCTGCACCTTCTTAGTGGGACATATGGTACATACTGCAGGGATGTCATCCATGAGAGGCCAGGAGTATGGCTGGAAAAGCAGAATTAGCTTTGCTGCCTAAAAAGGCATCTCACTTATACAAGAGTTATAAAAATGTATATTGGTTAGAAAGCTCCTCTCTTACTTTAGAACAGCTGCAGCTGAAAGGGTTATTGAACAGGGCAAATCTGCTCCAAATTTTTGCAAGAAATTTTGGAGCAGTTTTCAGAATAGTGATGCAAAAAGCCCTTTATGTGCATAATGATAGGAAATTATCACATTGTAGCTTTGCCCAAGTTTTTTTTTTCTTTTTCTTTCTTGTTTTGTTTTTGTTTTTCCCCCCAGCATAAATTTATTTCATTAAGGAAAGTGATACAAAACCAAATTTCTATTCCTTAACCCTTCAGGTAGTGCTTCCTACACTGACAGTCACCAACTAAATCCTTGTGATCTTTAAGAGAAATACATAAAATGCAGTTAAGCACGTCTACCTTTCCTCCCAAGAGCTTTCTGTGCAGGGTTGCTGTGCCTGTGTGCAGAGTTCGTGTCCTCCCTTTTGCAGAAGAATATTCAAAAGCACTTTTTGTTGTTGCATGAATAACCGTATTAAAAGGGGAGGAAGAGATGTTATCTGTCAGACCATTTTAGTGTCAGAGTACCTAACTTTGTATAGCCCATACAGAAGACTGCCAGGGATGCTTTTTTGGATCCTCTCAGAGTGCGGCTTTTCTTTTCAAGCCTCTGCGTAATGGACTCTTAATCCCCGGTATGCTTCCTGCCCCGGCAAAGATGTCTTNTTTTTTTTTTTTTTTAAAAAAAAAAAAAAAAAAAGGGAAAGAAAAAACACCACAAACTAAAACTCTCACAAGGCAAAACCCAGAATCCGCAAAGAGCTATGAGATATTTGTGAAATGGGCCATGACTGCTTATAATTTGTAGGAATAATTACAGCATGCAAGGAAGTCTGCATTTATTAGCAGCAGTGATGAAGCATGTTGTTAAGCACACAGTGTGTCACCAAAGCAGCAGGCTGCCGGGAGCCCAGAAAGGCTTTCATTGTTAATTTGGAGCAGAAACACTGAAGCATATCCTGAGAAGGATGCTAATGAAGGGACTGCCAGTAGTAAAATCCCAGTGACCTTTGTGCTTTGTGCTAATTTCTGCTCCCCCTCCCTTCCTCCTTCTCCTTCACCCCTGCGCTGCTATCTGGCCAGTTAGCCTCGAATTTCGAGGTACAGTAGGGGTGTTGTCTGTGCCAGGGTGAGCTCCCACGTGCTTCCCCCACTTCCACTCAAATCACAGCAGATTAAAGAGGCTTTTGTTGAAGTATAACAGACAGATACAGAGAGGCAGAGTTCAAATTAACTGATTATAAATCACTAGTTAGTTTGGGAAGTCAAATCTAGAGCTGGCTAATGATTTGGAATTACTAGCCAATTGTTAAATTAATCCTCTGTTTTGAAGCAACTGGGAAATGCTTGACAGCTGCAAAGAAAGAAATATTTAGGTTTTTCTGTAGGCCCTGTGCTCTGCAGGGTTTCTTCAGGCTGTGTCCCCACAGAGGCAAAGGAGAGGAGGTCGAGCTGACCAGAGACAAGGGCTGTGATGCAGGAGGAAATGAGCCTAGTTTTTAGGATGTGCCCGTTTTAATTGTGGCTTCCAGGTCTTGGCTTGGAGCATTGAGCTCTACATTTTCAACCACCTGGGGAAGAGGGGTCACCAGCTGATGGCTCGTATTGTAGTTTTTGTAGTTTCTGCACTACTGTCTGCCCGGTGCATGCTGAAAGCGTTTTCAGGTTCCCGGGTTTAATGGCTCGTGTTGGAGTTGTCACTAGGGGGTGACAAGCAGCACCTCTAGCCCTGTTCTGCTTTTGTGCGGCGTGGCTGTGACGCACTGGTGTCTTTCTTCTGCAGGCACTGTGAAGGTGAAGAGCTCTAATATACAAGTAGGAGACCTCATCATTGTTGAAAAGGTTAGCCTTTACATGTACCTCTTTGTAAAGCACTTTTCTTGCAAGGCCATAGAAAATGAGATATTTTGAAGTTGTATTTGTTTTATGATAGGCTCAGAATATTGAGTGTTGAATACTAGTTACAGTGTGTAATCACTTTTCAGAGTCTCCCTTCTTACCCTGGCATTGGAAATACCATCACTATACCTACAAATGAGAGAGAATCTCAGTATAAACACCAAAAATTACATTTTCCGATTGCACTATAGCAAGATGAAAAGACTCCCTGGCCCTATCTTTGGACACAGGATAAATGCCCGATACAAACACAACATTAAAACGTATTTGGTGTGAACACCACAAATATTGAGAGACGAATCCATTTGCAGGGACTGGGACATACAAGTGTATTTTCCCTTTTATAAAAGCTAGTGCATTTTTTTCTTCACATATTTTCTTTATGCACTCTCCATGCAAGCAGTTATGTCCTCTAAAACTGTTAGTATGAAAATATTCAATAAAAAAGTGAGATCTGGTAGCTATAGATTCCAGATACATGCTTTCTTCTAGCATAGAGCTTCTTGAAAGGATAGCAGCATTGGTTTAAAATTTCTTCTTCCTTCTAGAGTTACTTGCTAGCTCTTTTGTAAAACTAGACGTTGGCTGGTCTGGTCAGTGGGAGCTGGCTCCAGTTATTATTCTGCACTTGGAATTCTGCAGGGAAGTGAATTTAGGATTCAAAGCAAGCTTCAGTTTGACAAAGAAATACTCTTTCTCCTCCACACCCCCTTTGCTTGTCACTGGGGCTGTGGAAGGAGGCTGCACACGAATGCGGGGTGCAGGCACAATAATGGCCTTTCTTCTTGTAACAGAACCAGCGGGTCCCTGCTGACATGATCTTCCTGAGGACGTCGGAGAAGAATGGTAAACATCTGGAACCAATTGTCAAAATAGCCATTAACCTTTCACTGGTTGTTTAGAGAAAATTATCTTTTGGAAATGTGAAATAAATAGATAATAGTAAAATTTTAGAGAGATAGGGAATTCAAGGGCTTTAGTGAACCACCAGTTCTCAGGATGTTACTCTCAGGTTTTGTTTGCTAATAAAAGAATGTAGGTAGTTGAATCCAGGGTAAATGAATGAGGTTGCAGAATGCTGCACATTATAGATGTAAATCATCTTACTTGCTGTTCAGGTTTGTTTTGTTAAGTATGGGATAAGGAAATGCTTGGTTGCAAGGTTTACAGAGCGTAGTGACTCATTTCAAATGTCTTAAAGATACAGAGCAGAATCTCACTGTACTTTGGACTAGTGGAATGAAATGAACATATGATGCAATAATATAATTCCTCGATTCTTACCTTATTAGTAAGTGTTACTTTAAATCAGATACTGTTTCCAAAGAAAGAAGATTATCCTCGAAACAAAGCCATTTTATGAGCTATGGATGTACCTAAGAGAGATCTGGAAAGAGTACTAATGATGTTGGAAATCCACAGGGTCTTGCTTCCTTCGCACTGACCAGCTGGATGGTGAGACAGACTGGAAACTGCGTCTGCCTGTTACCTGCACCCAGAGACTGCCGACTGCTTCTGTAAGCTGCCTGCTCAAAAATATGTAACAATTACTAAGGGTAAACCAGCTTTTCCTGAGCTCCAGGCAGGATTTCAGGCAAGGTGAAGCTGGTTGTCTCGGTGCCACACGGCTGTCACTGCAGAGCTGCATGGATATGCAGGCTCTGGGGCTGGCAGCTAGAGAGTCACCTTGCAGCAGGAGGTGACTCATGGTAGGACGCTGCTGTTTCTCTTTCCTCTCCAGAGACTATTGCAGTAACTCACTGCAGGATAGGATAGGTCTTAATGCAGGACAGGTTAGAAACATTAGTATAGTATTAAGATGTGGTTGTCTAACTGCCTACCAAAACATGTCTGTTTTTAGGACCTACTGCAAATCCGATCCTATGTATATGCAGAAGAGCCCAATATTGATATACATAATTTTGTGGGGACCTTCACAAGGGTAAGTCCTACTTATGTCTGCTTGAAATAATGTATGTACAGTTTTCTGTGCAGACCTGCTGAATACTGGCAGGATTGCAGACTTTTTCGGGAGAAATAGTGAAGTCTTGTTACTCCTTCTACGTTTTCTTTCTCTTTTTTTTTTTTTTTTTCCCTTCCATAGAAACCATGAAATAAATCTGAAACTAATACGGTTATTGAAACTTTGTCTTGGAGACAGTGTCATAGACTGTTTGGGATGAGGGACTTTACTCTTAAGGTATTAGTTCTGAAAGTTTGGACTGAGGTTGGTAGTTACATATGCATAGTGTTCAGTAAGAAATCTGGGCCAACCCTTCTTTCTCCACTGAAATGAAGTGCTGTTTTTTTTTTTTTTAACTTAACCAGAGATTTAACTGGGTTTATGAAAAACCTCCATCTTTACTAGAAGCCCCTCTTCTGACTCCCCCAGCATCCCTCTCCAAGCACCCGTGAGTCTGTCATCCATTGGTCTTTTAAATTGCTGACATGTTTTTATATTTTCATGCTGTTGTAGGAGGACAGTGACCCTTCCGTGAATGAAAGTTTAAGCATAGAAAACACCCTATGGGCCAGCACCGTGATTGCATCAGGTAGGATGGAGGCATGTGCAAATTATTTTTAAGGGAATATGTTAACAATTTTTAAAGGTCTTTCTGTAATGGAATAATAATCTCTGTCAGTTGGAGAAATTAGCAGTCAGAGTGAAGTTTCCCACTTGTCCTAACACCTCTGGGGAGCTGCACTGATGTCTAATTGCCTCTTGGACATTCCTAGATGAGAAAGAATTGGAGTGGCCTTTGGGCACTTCTTTAGCATCTAGGACCAGAATAGCACTTAATTGCTCTCCACATTGACATCCTAATCTGTAACAGAAATGGTGTCAAATAGATTCTGGTAACAGAAACTAAGATGAAAGCTTTCCAGGTAACTGCTCCCATTGAGTTCGTCTTACATAGTTGTAAAGAAGAAAAAAATAAAATCTTTGACACATTTTAGTATATGTATACAATAAGCTCGCAAGGCCTGAGATTAATCAGTGCCCTCTTACAGAGGCTTGCCAAAGTAAAAGCATTTCACCTCTCCTGCCTAGCATGCCTGTGAGGTTTATGGGACAGTAGTAGTAGTAGGAGAGTGAAATTCTGTAATACAGTGCTGGAACTGCAGCTGTTGAATGGAGGGGCTTCACAGTGCAGAACCAAAGTGTAAATGGAATTAATAATAATGGGAAGGAACATGAACTTCAAAAGATTTTGTGAAGCATTGAAAAGATTTTGATTTATTCTTTTAAAAGCAGACTGAAATGGATAGATCTTATTCCTGTATGTTTCCATCTAATCCTCAGAATCTTCTCTGAAACAGACTGCAATATTGTCACAGCAATGTGACCAAAAGATCATAAAAACCTAGTTATCCGAATATAATTAGACAAGTACTTATTGATTAGTAATTGTTATGCCTTCCTTCTTTCTGAATGTAAACAGACTGTACTGGGCCTGGCAGCTTCAAATACCAAGCAGGCTGCTTAATGCAAGAGCATCCTGCTTTGGAACAAATAGGTGGAGAAAGGGAAGGCCACTTTTGCTGCGGTTCTGGTCTGCATGACAATTCCCCCCACAGCCCCTTTCCCACAGAGGCTTTCTTACTGCTTGTATGGAAGCTCTAGTCTGAGCCAGCTCCTGAGCTGGTGCTGCAGCTGAGCACCATGCAGGTGTGCTGCTGTGTGCTGTCCTGCTGGCAGCAGGGAAGGATGCTGTCCTGCCCTTAGCATGCTCACAGGTGAAATCTAGCCCTCATATCTGAATATGAGCAAAGTTATTTTTAGAGAGATACCTTTGGGAGTTCAGCTAGTAAGAATAACATTTGCAGACATTTTTGTCATTTCAACTGGTCTTTACAACACTCTGTTTTGGATAGCCATATAACAATCAGAAACACTCTTTTTACACATACCAGCATGTCTTCAAGCTATTTTTTAGCCCTGGTAGGTTTTTCCCCTCATTACGACTGACTTGATCAATATAATACTCATTTTTGTTTCTCCTATAGCGATAATAAATAGCATGCTGTCGATTATTTCTGTAAGGAAAACCTATTGGTTAGGAGAAAACGCGGATATCATTTTTCTTCTTCTGTAAGCCAAAGCTGTCAGGTCACGGTGCTGCCATCTCACTGGGGCAGCCTTTGCTTGTAAGATGGAGCAGAGCTATGTGGCTTTCTCCTTCTGCTGCTGTAGTAGGAGCAAGTCCGACTCTGACTGTTTGCAGTTGATTTGGAGTAGCTGTGCCATCTGCTGATTTGAATTGTGATGATCTTACCACCTCCTGCCATCTGGCTCCAGTGATTTTTTTTTTTTTCTTAATTATTCTTTCCAAAGGAATGTTTCCGAGCATTTTTAGTAACCACCTCTTTTGAATTAGTCTTATTTAAAAATAATTCACTTGCAGCTTGTTAAAATTTTGGTCATTAATGGGAGCAGGGGAATAGTGGAGTACAAAATGGCAATGTATTAGCAAGTCTTTTTTTTTTTTTTTTTTTTTCCCCCCCAGTGGTGTCTTTATCCACTTTTACAGACCTCTGAAATTTTCTAGTGGAAACTTCAACATTTAAACTCTTGACTGTAGCTAGCTTTTTGCAAGGTCTTTAAGAGAAACATGTAGAAAAACAGTGGTTTATAGTACTAAACTGTGTTATGTTTCTGCAAGAAGAAAAGGGAGAAAGCTGTTTGTCTCAGATCTTTAGAAACTGTGGGACATAGCATTAAAATACATAGGCTCCCAGCAGCTCCATCTGTTGCAGTCAGGTGGGAGTTGGTATGATTCACCTTTTGGTGGGAACAGCAATTAAATAAATACTTAGTTTAAACTAAAACATAGATTTTTAACATAAGGTATTTCTATATTTAAAGCTTTTGTAATTCATTGGTTTTACTCCGACTGTGGCAAATTTCACCAAAAAAAAACAACCATAGCCCAGGGCACTAATGTACTTTTGATAGTGGAGGACCACTAACTGAAATATGGCAAATTTCACACATTTAAGTGGGGTTCAGAGTGGTGGGAAGAAACGCAAGAAATCCTTCCATCTTAGCAGCTTTTATTTATAGTGGGGACCGACAACTGGCATCAAAAGGGGGTCAGGAAAACCCAAGAGAGTAAAGCACTTGACTTCTCTTTCCGTGCTCATTAGTTGATGCAGTCTGTGATGCTGCATAAAGTCCAACCACTAGGGCAGTGTGGCTGAAGACTTGCTGACTTCCAGTAGGATGTCTTCTGCTCACCATACGTGTTTTCATGGATTTCATATTTCACGTTTTCTAGCCTTTGGTTACTATTGCTTTAGAAATCAACCTGCTAAAGTCCATTTCAACTGTCAAACCTGTGGATCTAGCAAGCATTTTTAGAGAAGATGAGCAGATGTTTTTCTTAGGCTGATGCATGCTCTGCATTGTTTAGGTACTGTTGTGGGAGTGG
This sequence comes from Alectura lathami, assembly GCA_013399715.1. Taxonomy (NCBI): domain Eukaryota; kingdom Metazoa; phylum Chordata; class Aves; order Galliformes; family Megapodiidae; genus Alectura; species Alectura lathami. The sequence goes on along the minus strand of VXAV01007208.1, from coordinate 142,371 downwards.
TCCTCTACACTGGAAGAGAACTGCGCAGTGTAATGAATACATCGAACCCAAGAAGTAAGGTAGGGTAAGGACAGCAGTATTTTAATAAATAAAAATGGGCAGAAATTTATCTTTTTAAAAAAAAAAAAAAAAAAAAACAAACCTCCAAAGACTATATGTACACACTATAGGGACATCATCATATGAATAATGATTTATATCTTCTATCCTATGATTTAAGGTATACAGAGCCTGCTTCTTCTTCTTTGTTTATTGATCCTATAGTACATATAATCTGCTCACTTTTTTAACATTGATAACAGTTGTGTCTTATGGTTATAATAAAATAGTCCCAGATAGAATGAGAAAGCTTATTTTGCTGCATTCTTCTAGTATAGCAAAGCTAAGACAAGATGTAGGGATTTTTGTATAGTCTGCAGCTTTTGACAGCATGAATCTTTTCACACCTCTCCATGCATTCCTCAGCTTCCAAAGGATGGAACACTTATTTAGTAATCTGGCAACAGTATTGCTTATAAATGCAAATATGTTTGTAGTGTTCTAAATGAAAAAAATATATTGTGGACTGGTGAGGGATGGTTCTTTGGATATAGCAGCTCATTCCCTTTGTGAATATTAAACTGAGCTAACGTCTTTGCTAGTGTGATTGAAATGCCTTGATTTTATTTCTTCAGATTGGTCTCTTTGATTTGGAAGTAAACTGTCTTACCAAGATCCTGTTTGGGGCTCTTGTGGTGGTCTCACTTGTCATGGTGGCCCTTCAGCACTTTGCTGGCCGTTGGTATCTTCAGATCATAAGGTTTCTCCTTCTGTTCTCAAACATCATTCCGATTAGGTAAGTTGATTGCTAGTTCTTCGCAGCAGGATACTGCTTCCTTTGCATCCTCCTCTCACATGCTTCTAATGTGGACAGACACATGAAGTTGTATGCATTCCTCATTTAACAGTTAGGCAAAGATAGAAATCAAATTACTGTTTAAACATAAGAGTTGCTTTGTTGTTTCTGCTGAATTTAAGTGTTCACTGTTTGTGCTAAGTTAGGCTACGGATTAGTCATTTAAGGTCCTGTCTCTCAGTGTCTGGGCTGCCTGGTTGCTCTGGTAAGAACAGAGCGAAAAATAGAGAATGAGAGATATTTATACAGCATAGGACCCAACTTCTTTTAGAAGGGACTGCAATTTTAATATTTAATTGCACTATATTAATAAACAGATTGTTCTGTTCAGTGTAGGCCTGGGATTCATTTCAGTTCAATTTTTAACCTGCAGTCTCCTTATCAATCACACTGTCCTTAATTGTCTGTGTTCATCATCCTCTCAAATTTTATCTGTTCTTCTCAATGTAAGTTTGTCATGTCCCTTTTTGAATTACAGTACCACTGCAGCAGAGCACAGTTCTCCCCATCTGCCACCCAGCCACTCACTTTGAATATATTTCTCCCTAAACTCCCTCATTGGCTGCTCTAACTCAGTATGGAATGCCTGTCCTTTTCATAGAACCATGAAGGTTGGAAAAGACCTCCAAGGTCATCTCATCCAACGGTCTGCCATTATTACATTGTGGCAGTTCACAGTGATTATTTCCAAAGTTTTACTGCAGATACACTTCTTTTTCTTTTTTTCCTCTTCTTCCTGCACAGTTTGCGTGTGAATCTGGACATGGGGAAAATTGTCTACAGCTGGGTGATCCGCAGAGATTCCAAAATTCCCGGGACTGTGGTTCGATCCAGCACTATTCCTGAGCAGCTGGGCAGGATATCCTATTTGCTTACAGACAAAACAGGTATCTATGAAGAAAATACAGTTTTGAGTCATGGTATGTTTTGTTTGTTTTGTTGTTAATTTTTGACTAGCCAGAGAGCATAATGTAGTATTTCTTTGGGCTAGGAGAAATACACACTTCTATCACTTTGACAATGTGATTTTGTCAGTTGTTGAAAATAATTTTGGATTTCTGTTGTTGTTCTGAACACACCATAAATAAGAGAGGACAGGAGTATTATGCAACTTCAAAGAATGCTTGAAATGTGCTGTTAATCCAAAAGCTGAAGGTAAACATAAAATCAAAAGCAACTTTTAGAGTTAGTTTTTAAAGCTGGATGAAGATAGGTTACATGTATGGGCAGAAACATACCATCAGTCTGCCTGCTGCTTTCCTCACTTTTACAGTTGAGTTGATTCAGAAGGGCTAAGCTGTAATCAAAAGCTTTGTCTGACATAAAATCCTGTTGAAGTTGTTCCTAGAAGTTTTCTTTGGTTCCAGCAGGACCAGAGCTGTGCCTGAAGCTCTTTCTGGCACTGACTTTTGTGTAAATAATCTCATTCTTACTGGCACAGTGATGTGCACCACGACTTCCCTGGGGATTCTGTCCTCAGATTTTTAATATTGTCATCTTTGACCTCAGCCTGTGCTGAGAGCCTGGTGCAGTGACTCTTTCATTTTCTGGACCAGCTTCTCTTGGATTTGGGATACAGCAAGGACAAGAACATGCCCTGCAGGATAGATGCGTTGGTTCATGTCCCGTGTCTGTGCTGCTTCTGTTACAGGAACTCTTACACAGAATGAGATGGTCTTTAAGAGGCTTCATCTGGGCACGGTAGCATATGGCCTGGACTCCATGGATGAAGTGCAGAGCCACATATTCAGTATATACACACAGGTAGAGTTAAATTGGATTGCTTAACTCTTTGTTCACAAAACAATTTTCCAAGTCTCCAGGCAGACTGTCGGGCTGCTGTGTCCTTTTAACTAAGCATATTATGATTGTTAAATACTTGCTGTTTTGAGTAATTGTCTTTTTCATTGACATATGTCTCAGGTAACTTGTAACTTCTCTAGCCATCTCTCTCTTTCTCCCCTCTGCTTTCACACTCTTAGCATCTTGTTCTTTTCTTGGTGTTGAGACCCTTAAATGACTGAACTGTCTTTTTCTGTCTGTCATTTTCTGTCTGTCTTTTTCTGTCTGTCTTTCTGTCTGTCTTATAAAAATAAAAATCAGACTTCAGATTTATGTGCTCTCATTTTGTACTCAGTATCCAGAGAAAACTTGACTATAGGTTAATTATTTGCCAAAGTATTCAATATTTGTCGAGAATGTTTTGATGACTGACTAGTCCACTCTGTGAATAGTGCTGTATGTCAGTCTAAATGCACTTCAGCTGAGGGTGTGCTGTTGTTTGGTTTGGGTACAGCCTGTTGCAACACTGATGAGCTGCAATAGTAAATTTGAAAATCTTGTGTGTTGTAATCGCTAGAATGTGGAAAGTAGCGCATGGAGTTACACTGGTAAAAGACATGTCTCATAAAATGTTTATCATTACAAAGTCAGGTTCCTTATAATGAGAAGCATTTGCAGGCAATGATTCGTTTTGAACTGTAGTTCTTATTCTTTGCTCTTATTTTTACCATGTTGTGGCCTTTGACCTGGAAGCGAAACTTTTGTCCTCTTGACACCAAAGGTTAACAGAGCAGGAAACTAGATCACTGCGTGTCCCCTCTTCAGCCAGGATAATTTAGTAATTGTGCAATTATCTGAGGAGTCCCATTCTGATACTAAAAATAGTATTAAAAATTAAATGAATGTAATTAAGATTTTCTATGTCCATAGAACTCATCTGTTTTCTGTTTTCAGCAGTTACATCCTCTTGCATATGAAACCCAGCTGAGGCTAAACTTGTAGAGCCATTGGCCTTTTGTGGAGCAAAAAGTGGTTTTCGCAAATCCTGTGACTTTGGTCTTGCGCCCGTTGGTGTTTGGTAGATCTGCCACGCAAGGCCCTTTTCTCCATGTATTGTTCTAAAAACTTTGGTGAATTTTCCTTCTTCCATCAGTATCACTGATAAATAAGTTGTGTTAGTGTGTTCCCAGTGGTGGTCAGAGTTAGCGTACAATGAGCATGTCTCATTCCAAGGGATGTAAGTCCACCCAGCTACTACCTATGTATCTATATATATGGTCTTTGCTGAAGTAAAGCCTCAATTTGAATCTTTTTCTCTGCAATGAGACTCTCTTCTGCTCTTTTGTAAGCAATCTCAGGACCCACCTGCTGTGAAAGGCCTCACCCTAGCCACCAAGGTGCGTAAAACCATGAGCAGCCGAGTGCACGAGGCAGTGAAGGCAATTGCGCTGTGCCACAATGTGACGCCAGTGTACGAGTCCAACGGGGTGACGGACCAGGCCGAAGCTGAAAGACACTACGAGGACTCCTGCAGAGTATACCAGGCCTCTAGTCCCGATGAGGTCAGTTTGCAGAGTTTGGCTCATGTTCCTGTGCTTGTTTTTTCTTCCAGTATGTATTTTGTAGGTCAATAATTTCAGTTCCTCTGACAAAGCTGAAAGTCTTGCTGGGTAGCACAGATGTTTTCTATTAATTTGTGTAATTACACTTGCTCTATGCCTTTGAAATACTGGCATTTTAAACTTTCTGTAAGAATCCTATTGATGGTCTACTGAGATCACCCATTTGATGGATTCTTCCATTTATTGCCCCAAATAAAACAGACTTGCCTCTGATAATAAACTTTTCACCTTGGACATCAGAAGAGAAGCTAGCTTTCCTCATAGTTAGAGGTGAGAACTTGTTTGCGTAGAAATCGATTTATTGGTTAAAATCTTCAAAGAGACAGATTTCTGAGATTTTTCTTACATGTGCTATTGAAACATTGGCATAACAGCGTTAGATGGCACATTTCACACCATTCAGAATATTCCCTGTAGTGTTTTTCTTCCCAAGTAGGCAATTCATTCTTATCAGAAAATGTGGTCTTGTCTGTGTTATACAAAAGCTGCACCTTTGGTTTTTCCCCTCTCCACTGATGTGCCTGTAGTGACAACAAACACAGCCCTCTCTGGCTTGGGAGCTGGTGAGCAGATCCCACACCAGGATCTAGGTCTGTGTTTTGCTTACCTGCTTTTCTCCTCTAATGCGTTGCTCTCCCCCGTGAAGGCAGCTTTACAGAAAGCAACTGCCTTTGGATTGAAATGAGATCTGAATGATTTCCAGATGGTAATTTCTGTATTTAAGGGTTTGGTTTTTTTTTCCCTAAAGCATTTACTGGCTACTTTTGCACAGATCCTCTGTTTATTTATATATGTACTGTGGTATATAGTGAAGTCCGTGATTTTTCTTTTCTTATTTTCCTTTACATTATTCTGTCTTTAAAATATTTATGCAGCAATTTGTCTCAGATACCTCAGGGCTTATTGTTTGTTTGTTTATTTTACTATAGCATGATAACTAATCCTTCCAACATTATTGTTTAATTTTTTTTCCTTTCTTGTGATGCCTTAAGTAGAGAGTTACAGTGGGTTCAGAAATAAGATATTCTTTGTTACACTGCGGAAATCTTGTCTGTGGGTCTCAGATATACAAGTATTGTTTAGACATGCTCAGTGTATGTCATACTAGATGGTACAAAATGCAGGATCAGCACAAGTCGAGTCCTAGAGAAGAGAGGGATGCTGTTAAATAACATTCCCTGTAGGGGAATGGCTTTGGACTCCTGTTAAAGCCAGCCTTTGAAATTCTATATCAATAAAATATTACCATGGCAGGGAAGGTCAGTTTATGAAATGAGTACAAAAACTTGTATTCTCTTTACTTTAACAGCAAGGGTAATTTCTACCAGTTGGCATAGGATTCATTTCCTGTAACAGAAAGCAGGATTTCCTAAATTTGTTTCCTGTGCACACTGCCATTTAGAAGTCTTGAAGTATCTTTATTCAGGTATCGGTTACAGCCTTGGGGCTCTGCAAGCGTGTCAGTTGTAGCCATACAGTAACTAACAGGGGAAATGAAATAGATATAATCTGATCAGAGATAAGAGTGCCTGGGATTCCTGGGCAAACAGTCTTTAACCCTGACAACCCGCTGCAGCTGCCAGGACATGAAAGGGTGCTCCGATCAATGGGTTTCTGCCTGTTGTCTGTCTGCCTAGGCAACCCTAAATGGGACATTTGTAGAGCAACTCATAGCACAGAAGGATCAATTTGTCTCTTTAGAATGAAATTTATTAGTCGATACCCACTTCGGTGGTGGGTTGGCTAATTTAATTATCAGCAAGAGCAAAGTTGGGGAGATAGTGCAGTGGGCTGCTGTAGCTGCTCTGCTCTGTAATGCACAGATCTGTGTCCAGCTTGGCCAGGCAGAGCTGCAAGCTCCTGGAGTGCACTCAGGGACCTACTGGTTTCTCAATGGCTTGTGGGTTGCAGAGCAGAGCTCTTCTGTCCTGTGCTGATCTGGAAGCCTGCGCCCAGCGCTGCTGGAGGTGTGGCATTTCTGTTCAGTTAGTGTTGTGCCCTGGTGTTTGAGGCTGAGCACATTGTGTTGCTTGGTGAATGACAGTGGTAGTTTCAATGCTTGTGGTGGATCTGATGGGAACACTTCAAACCTGTATCACTTTTCCTCTCTGGTTACTCACTAAGCAGTGCAGAGGCTGGGAGGTGATGAGTTAAAAGGAATCAGTCCCACTTCCTGAGCTGGATGTGCTTCACCTGGAGGGTCATTGAGCGCTGAAAGAAGAAGTGCTCCTGGACCCACCAGCAAAGAGGAGGGGGGATTTCCTTCATTATTCCTCCCCATCTGTTGTCTACCTTGTTGTGGTCCCAGAGCTGTCTAAAGTGAGCGGTGTTGCGCAGTGGGGTGCAGTTAGTTTGAAGTACAAGGTGCGCAGCGTAGTAGGGATCTTGTGCTGCTCTTCCAGTTGCTACTCTGTGTGGGGCTTTTCTCTAAGGAGGTTTGAATGCTTCCTGATGTAGAATTGAGGTGAGATGGTAGCAGGCAAGGAGGGAGGTATCTGTAAGAAAGTAGCAATGCAGATGCTTTCATAGCCTGAGCTGGGAGCAGAGATTTATGTCTTAGATGTTTGCAGCTCACCGATGTGGGCAGATGAGCATGAACATCTAGTGCTGTGTATGCTGAGCAGGTGCTCATGTAACATCACGCTGTGAAAAATTCTCAATCGTTATTTATTAACCATAGTATTAGAAATCCAGCTAAATCTCTGCTCTGGGAGGCAGTTAGGAGGATTACCCAGCTGCAAATGTTAATGTAACTAAGGATGCCTCAAAGAAACTTGAAAATTATCTTGAAAGATCCTTTGATTTGTTGTAACCTCTGTGAATAGGCCTGCAAAAACTTGCTAATAGTAAAACAAATACTGATTCAAAATGTTTTAGCTGCCTTTAAAGACAAAGCCAACTCAACTGATTTTTGTTTTCGTATGATGATTTAAGACTACCTTAAGAAGGAAAAGGTTATTTTAGGTTGTTTTTTAAACCTAAGTATAGATGAAAGGGAGCTGAGATCACAAGGGATTGTCCAATTAGACCAATTGTATCAACTTCCCTAGTAAAATCTTGACTCAGTGAAGTATTTATAGATTTCATTTCTATCTGTATCTGGTGATTTTCCACAATAAATCCCATTTTCATCTCAGGTATTTGTGGTAATCATCAAGGTACTAACAGAAGAACCTGAAAGGCCCAAGGGATAATTAACCTTCAAGTCAGCAGCAACTGTGTGCCCAACACACTCACACCTTTGAAAATGTCACTGTAAAATACTTGTAATATTTTGTATTTGTTTGGAGAAAGTGTCCCTTGATCCCTTCTGGAGGCTGATGATAGATGGGCTCATATCAGCTGCTGCTCCCATCCATTACTGCCAGGGCAGCTCCTAGAGCTGAACGCCTGCATCTCAGCAGGGTCGTTCCTGGATGGCTTTGTCAGCTGAGGTGGGGACAGGGGCATCAGCGGGGAGCAACATGAGGTCTTTGGTCTTCTGTCAGGACTTGGTTGTAACCAAGCAACACTTATAAAGAATCAGTTTTGCAGGTCCTTAGATACTGAAAGCTGCCGTCAAAATGATTCTTGTGTAACCTCAATTGAATGTGTTCTGGTGTGTGTGTTGAAAAATCTGCCTTTTTTTTTTTTTCCCCCTCTTAAAAACATAAAATTAATGTGTAGAGAGAAGAGGCTCTCTGCTAAGAAGTGCCTGTGAGGCGGCCTTCAGCTGCTTTGCTGCTGACTGGAAATTGCTGATGAACTATTACTTCCAAACAGAGTGCTACAAAATCTCATTTTCCTTGTTTTTTTGTTTTTTGTTTTTTTTTTTTTCCCTAACGTGAATTTTTAATGTGCTCTGCATTAGTGTTTCTGGCTTTGATATTGTAAATCCAGGATGAAGGCATTGTTTTGAATTCTTGATTTCATGAACAGCAAGCTGCCAAATAGCACATTAAGTGCTAGGCTGGGCCTGGTGTTCCACTTTTTTCCTCTGTGAATGGGAACAGTTTTAATTTGTAAAGCACAATTTCGGGGAAAGATTACAACCTGCTGTGCCTTTCCTCTCAGGTGGCCCTGGTGCAGTGGACCGAAAGCGTGGGCTTAACGCTGGTGGGCAGAGACCAGTCCTCCATGCAGCTGAGGACACCGGGCGGCCACATCCTGAACTTCACCATCCTCCAGATCTTCCCCTTCACTTACGAGAGCAAGCGCATGGGGATAATCGTCCGGGTAAGTGGCTTCGCTTACGCTCGTACATCTTTGTGAGTCTCCCGAGAATGCGACATGAAAAGTACAGAACATTTGCTCTCAGGAGTGGTGTTCTTTTCTCAGGCTGTAAACTAGGTCTGTGGTTTGAGCTAATAGCCTCTCATTGTTACTTTGGTGGTGTATCCTTTTCATTGGCCATATTTGGCTGCACAGGCTGTAGCATCCAACAGCATCTTCAATCTACTGATCTTTAGTCCCTTGTTCAAATTGACAGCAAAAGTGAGGAGGGAGCTGAAGGTCCAGGCACTGTTTGTGTGCCTGCCTCTTGCTGCTCCTTCCTGCTCACATTTTTAATTTCTGTCCTGGATTTCAGCTGTACAGCTCCTGGGAGCAATTTTGTGCACCTGTCAGTGCAAGTGGGGTGCCTTTGGGGGCAGTGTCCAGTCAGGCTCCCAGCACACACTCTCACAAAGCCATGAAAGCACCTCCTTGGAGCTGCAGCAGAGCCTCTCGGGGTGGTGCTGGGAAGGGAGAGAGAGCTCGAGCATTTCCCTCCAGCTGTGAAACTGAGGGTCCTGGGGATGTTGAACAAAGCTGGGAAAAGACTTTTCCTTTTAATGCAAGGTGGAAGGAGAACTAGGAGGGGCTAGTGCAGCAGTAAAGAATTAAAATCATTAAGTAGAGATGCCATGTTGTCTCTCAAATATGGATGTTGTTCCAAGAAAACTTGAAGCCAGCACTGGCAAGAAAAGAAAAAGCCACAACTCCCCTCTCCCCTGATGCAAACAACCTCAGCAGATTGCTAGTGGTGATATGTAAGCGCTGCCCAGACCTCTGTCAGGCATCAAAACTCCACCAGGCCCTGTGGAAGTACAGGGCTGCCAGAGGAGAGGAGGCACCTGCCATAGCTGCAGGGAACAGTGGGGGTTTTTCTGAGCTGTTTAACAGCTCACAGCCATGCTCAGAATGCTGTATCATGAACAGAGCTTGGAAATAGCTGACTTAGGGTAAAAAGATGCATCTGTGCAAGTAGATAACTTTATCAGCACTGCGCAGGCTAAATATGCGCCCACCTGTAACCATGCACGTACCTTTGTGATTCTGTCTGCAAACACAACAGAAGATCAGACTCTCAGAAGTTAATTACCTTGAAAAGAAAGAAGAAAGTGTGGGTGTTTTAGAAGCACTAGAAATTAGTTGTTGCCATTATCATCATTAGTTTTCAAGATAGTGCTAGGGAATCAATGTTAGAAAAATAAACAAGCTGAAGTAAGCTACTTCCATTTTCCTGCAAAGCAAACAAGGTGAAGCAGTTTGAATATTTCTTTTGGTGATAATTAAAACATCCTTGTTGTTTTTTACTGAAAGTACAGACAGATAATTGGTACTAGGAATTTGAAGCATGAAAAGGAAACCTATAATCCAGGAGAAGATATGATTTGCTGTATCATTTCAGGGGTTCTGCAGTTTTGTCATTTAGGGTGGGGAATGAGTAAGATTGAATTTATTTATTTATTTATTTTGCCTACTTTTGCTTTGTGCTGAAACTAGGTTGCATCTTAGTTGTTTTGGGGTATCTGGAAACAGGGTGTAAAATTATCTTCTGCCTCATGTATTTTAAGGTACAATAGTAGGAGGAATAGCCTTTGTTGTGATCAGTGTTTCATACATGGGCCTCTTCTACAGCAGATTTTTTTGGTCTGCTGATGTTTGTTAGCTTCACAAATCTGAACTTCTCTGGACACCTGGCAGAGCTCAGCCACTGTGAGAAACAGCATCATGAAGCGATGATGTCACATTGCGCAATGCAGTGGTTGTATTCAGCAACAATAAATACCAAGAACAACTTCAGTTTTCCTATTGCTGAGAGATTTTGTGATAAAGATGGAACTGTAATATGTGCACATAAAAACCTTTGAAAGCCCATGTGTGACAAGCTGTGTTTTGTACAGGTTGAAATTTACTAAAGCTCGTGCAAGTAATTGTATTTGTTTTATCCCTCCTGAGTATTTTGGACTGGGATCTCCTGTTACTCAAGGAACTTCTTTAAAATGCTGGATCACAGACCTCACTATGGTGGCATAAATACATATCTCAAGTTGTTCCAGGCTTAAATATTAAAACATGCCTTAGGGCAGGAATGCTGGTTGAAATGGGCTGATAGGCTGAGCTTGTACAAAGTGATTGGTGTGTTAAATCTGTGAGTCTAGAGACCCAACTGAGTGTGTTTGAACATGCAGAGTGCCACAAATGTGTCATCCTGCATGGCTTAGCTGCCACAAGTATAGTGCACATGCATTTAAATACAGCAAGTGTAATTTCTTCAGGTGGATTATTCTTTCATAGTGAAGGTGCTATGGAGACTTTAGGCAACCTTTCACAGAAGAAAAAGATTAGCAATAATAGCAATAAATGGTGGAAGAATAAACGCCTCTCCCCCACCATTTCTTATTACAAGTACAAGTTTTTGTTCAGATACCATTTTATCAAAGGTGTAAGAAGTGGGGTAACCATCAGAAGTACAGAACGCTTCATGAAGTTGTGTTTGTGTGCTCAGCAGAGAAATGGGTACTCTGAACTTCTTCTCATCTGCGTGGAAAGGAGCCCTTGTATTTCCCCCCTTTATGTATGATAAAACGATAAGATACAAAGCAGTGATTTGAAGCCTATGCCTTTTAAATAGCTATTAGCTACATTCCTGCCATTTAGGAAGAAAAAGTTTCCTGTTGTGCATTTCAGTATTTAATGCAGTACTGCTGAAGAAAATAGCAAAACTCCCACTGGTGGTTGGTGGGAGCTATATCAGGCCAGATCCTGAGCCTGTAAGACAGGTTCATGCTGCTCATAGGAGCACTACGCACTGTGTTGTGCTTGTTAACTGAGTGTCTTTATTTTGTAGCTGCTGAGCTACTGCTCCCTGTAGATCCTATGCAGAACCAGGTTTTTAGTAGCAGATGCTGGCTGCCTGGGTATTACTTTACCTTGTTCCTGTATACTCCAAAATTCTGTCTTGAAGTGGGACTTGCGTTAAAAATAGTTAAAAAAAATCAGTACCTGTCAAGTTAAATTATGTATGCATGCATGTGCGAGTGGGCAGTCATGTTGGTTTTGATCCATAACTTGGAAGGTGGTTACCTCTTCAGTAGATCTTCTAAAAGTGTGCTGCGTGTCCAAAGGCCAGTTAAAAAAGGGAAGGGAAAGTGACATAAAGTGTTCAGGAGACAACAGAAGCAGCATGCGGGAGGGCAGGAAGAGAGCAGCTGTAGAATGAAGCTGCACTCAGAACTGCATTGGGTAGAATTCAAACAGCAATATTTTCTTCTCAGCCATACAGATATTGCCCAGTCTTAGAAACTGTCATTTTTCCAGCTAGCAGGGGCTGTTGTGATTGTCTTGTCAGGCTTCCTGCATTACCTGGGTGTAGAATTTCAGCAAGTGATTCATGTGTCGAGCTCAGCTGTGCTGTTACCCAAGCATACCGCCTTGTCTGGTCCTCTCTGACTCTCATAAAAAGATCTCCTTCAACACACAACTTTTGGTAGATAAAGTAGTAGTTAATATTGAAAACAAGTAGTAGATGTTGCCTTGTTTGGGTTATTTTTGCAAGGTCTATTTGTTACATGTGATCAACTGTCATTTCTGTAGCTGATTGTTTCAGTTCTAAGAAGTCCTGTCTTAACAAAGCAGACGCTCTTTACAGTACTGTTTACTTACTTATCTTCTTGAAAGGGGGCCTGTTTGTTTGACCACAACATTTTCCATTCTTCTTTCTCTTTGCTTTTTTTCCCCTTACCCCTGTGGAATGGTCTTTGTTGCAAAGCAAAGATAGTGCTATTGTCATATCTGGAATTGAAAGAAGCCTTTGAACTGTGGCCAGAATCAGACCACGGTGGAAAAAGATGCCTCTCCAAAACAATATAACTGGCAAATCTCTGTGTAGATTTATAGTGTGATCTTACCATAATATGAGAACGCACTAACCTCCTACTGAACTTGGTGAGAGGAAATGACTAATGCAAGGAGATAGCTGATACAGTATTTACATTGGACAAAAACTCTAAACTATCTTAAGCCAGTTCTGCAGCACGGGAAGTGGAGTCTTTATGCAGTTTCCTACAGAGATGTTGTTAGACACTTTTTAATCAAATAATTTAAAAGATAAACCCTTACCTTTTGCCAGTGACAAAAGTGTGTTATGTTTTATTTAAGTAGATTCCAGTTGTTTTGGTAGTTGCATGTGTTTTGCTTTGGCGAGGTGGAATGTGTGTGTATCAGTATGCAAAGGCTGAATGTTTCAGGGCTTTGAAAAAGATTCTGAAGGTTAATCATAAGGATCTTACCTGTGAAGATCTTTGAGCTTAGTGAATGCTTAGTAAAGGATCTTCATTATTCTTGGCCACTTCTTAATTTACCTAGCCAAGATGCTCCTATTTCTTCTTCGGATTTTTAGTATCGGTCGGCATCAGGTGCTGCTTTTTCTTGCTGTGGAAGTAAACTCTGTTTTACTGGTGACACAGGACATCAAGCTTTTACCTACTGACTTGCACTACTCTTGTGTGAGAGTTATCACCACTAGTTTCAGTAATGGCAGAACAGATTGACACCTGTATTGCATAGTGTAAAAATGAAACAGAATTTATTGTGCTTTACTTTCATTTCTTTTTTTACCTAAAGTATTTCTCTCCCTTCATTCATGGCTGTCTATTTCCAGCCTGTCCTGGGCTTTTTGCTTTTCATGTTAAGTTTTTCTTCCTTTCCCTGGTGGCTGTCTTCGTTTACAGAGCAGTTTGTTCCTTACTCATTGTTTTGTCTCCTTTGAGGAAATTGCCAGGGTTTCCATTAGCTTGTAATACTGATAGCTGTGACCTCCTTAGGTATCTGCCTGGTTAGAAGGGATTTTTTAATTTGTGGTAATGTAAATATGCTTTGCTTGCAGCCTACAAATTACTTGTATCAGATAAGGGAGGCAGCAATCTAACCTTTCTGCAGCAAGCATAAACTTTAATTATGCCTATGCTGTATAATGTAACAGGGGTAGATTAGAGTGACTTTTAGTCTGTTAAGCTCTGTGCATCTGTTTTATTGTTTCAGGTAAGTACGAAGCAGGTTTTCAGGGTGAGGGCTAGAGGTCATTCCAAAGGCACGCGCTGTTGGGCTTGAGAGGTGGCTGCGTGGGGATCACATGTTGCTGATTAAGAAGCTGATCACACTTGTCTAAATTCCTGCTGCAAGTAACTGAATTTCAATTGCGTAGGCATCTCCTTCTGGCCCTGAGACAAGAGGCTGGGCCAGATGAACCTTCAGCCTGACCCAGTGCAGATACTTTGGTGACTGTCGTGTGGAAAAACTCATCACTTAGCTTGCTGAGGCCACACCAGATGTGCTAATATTGGCCCAACTTTGGTTCTTCTGCTTCTTCACTTCAGGATGAATCGACAGGAGAGATCACCTTCTACATGAAGGGTGCTGATGTGGTGATGGCTGGGATCGTGCAGTACAACGACTGGCTGGAAGAGGAGGTACAGGGCAGTCTCTTTTAATACTGGGGTTCCTCATGCCAGTGCTTTTCTCCTTTTGGGGTGACACCTGACAAAGCTTGTTGTCAATGTGCCAGAAAGGGGACAAGTGCTAAAACACCTGCGGGCCAAAAGATCATACATCTTGGCAATTCAGTGAGTTAGTCTTCAGCCAAATATATATGCAGTAGCAAGGAAGTCATGTGGCAGTTCAACGTATTTAGAGCAGAATAATGTCTGTAAATAAAATGGATTTTGCTCAAAACTGATCATCATGTAATATCACCAAAATTGTCATGAGCTTGATCTAGTGTCTGAATTTATTTTAGACTGAAAGGTTTAATTTCAGAACTCCATCTGCAGCTTTGTACTAGAGTATGTTTGTCAGGTTAGCAGTAATGTTGAGACACAGTTCACACAGTAGCTTGTAACTGATTCTCTCCAGCCCCACACCCCAGTGTTCATAGAAATAACCTGTTGGCCTTATTTTGAAGAGTTTATGGCCAAAGATTCCAAATAATCAAATCAAATGCTTGTATCTTTTTACTTAGAGGCAGAGAAAACAAAATCAATGGGGCTGTTTTTGCCACAGTGATACAGCAGAGGGGACAGTTTTGTTTCTGATCACTGGGATAGATTACAAACCATTGCAGATCTCCTTTTTTCCTCTTGAGTTTATCATGCACTTTATCAGATGTTATAGACTCGCTGGGTTTGCTCAAATGGGACGGTTATTTTCTTAACCTGCTATCTTACATTGCTATCTCTGAAATGCTGTGCATAAGTCATCTTACTTGAGATGCAGTTTATGGTTTACAATGTGATTCTTCTTTCCAGTGTGGTAACATGGCTAGAGAAGGCCTGAGGGTTCTTGTTGTAGCCAAGAAGTCTCTGACTGAAGAGCAGTATCAAGACTTTGAAGTAAGGTTTTTTTTTTTTTGTTAAACAAGTAATCACTGAAGTTATTCTCACAGACCTCTCATGATAACGTTGCCTCTCATCTCCCTACTGCTTCTGCTAGAATTGCCATTTTTCAATGTCTTGCTGTTCTTTTAATCAAAGTGGCTTTTAAAGTGATATGTAGGAAACTGGGTCACATCCAGGACAGTTCCTGAATCCTGCCTTATAATCTTCTGTTGTGATACATTCTGCAAGTATCCCTCATTCCTTAGACAAGTTGTGTTTGCTTGGGGCAACATACTGGCTTTTAGTTTTCACTGTTGCACTCTGACATCCAGGGAAGCTACAAACATCCCACATATAACACATCCAGGCTTCATAGGATTCGTGGGTTTCATTAGATGGGTTTCTACAGGAAGGCAAGATGTGAAGGAGAACTGTGGTTAAAGGCAGAGATAAGATGGTGGAAAGGTTTAGGATACTCTGTGGCCCTTGTTTGGAGAGGTGTTAGTCACAAAAGCAATGGCTGGGTCTGTGGTGTGAAGGAGTAACTCCCAGGCTTTTCTACGTGTGCCATGCTGTGCCACCTGGCTGGCCCAGGCGTGGGACAGAACGACAAAAACTTCCCGAAACATTTTCCAGCCCGTTCTCTAAAACAGCACCTCTTGCTAGTGGATCATTGCAGGTGGCATCTCTGAGTGACAGCTGCCAGATAGTTTTGGGGGTCGTACCGGCTACCCCTGTGTTGCACAGAAATGCAAGCTGACTGTTTGAGTGTGGCTGCATCTGCTCTGTCCTCAGGCACGCTATGTCCAGGCAAAGCTGAGTGTGCACGACCGCTCCCTGAAGGTGGCCACGGTCATCGAGAGCCTGGAGATGGAGATGGAGCTGCTGTGTCTCACTGGCGTGGAGGATCAGCTGCAGGCAGACGTCAGGCCCACTCTGGAGACGCTGAGAAATGCTGGCATTAAGGTCTGTCTAACCCAGTGACACCACTGGCAGGAACACCTGGACCCTCTGGAGCCTGCTGTCCTGCTGGCAGTAAATGGGAACAGTTGGGGCCCTGCTGAAGTAAATGTTTAAGCAGGTGCCCTTTGCAGGAACATTGAGACTGGCTGATGAGTTTGAAGATGACTTTGAGTACAGAACATGCTGCAAGTGTTAAATGTTAATTGAACACATCAAAGTGTTCTATGTTTCTATGAATGGCATGGAGCTGTGTCAGGGGAGGGTCATGGGGGTGTTAGGAAAAGGTTCTACACCAGGGAGTGGTGGGCATGGGACAGACTCTTCAGGGCAGTGGGCATGGCCCCGAGCTGCCGGAGCTCAAGGAGAGTTGGGACACCGCTGTCAGACACAGGGTTTGGGCTTGGGTGGTGTGGAGTGGAGCCAGGGGTTGGACTCAGTGATCCCTGTGGGTCCCTGCCAACCTGGGACATTCTGTGGCCTTCTGTGCTTTTCTTCCTCCTGCCTACTCTGTCTCCTTCTGCATAAATCCGGGTGCATAGGCAGGAGGGTAGCTGAAGGAGACATTTAGCGTTGCATGAAACAACTGTTTTGGGTCTGGTTGGACTTTCACATAGTGTAGTACTGGGATAGTGGTCGGCTGTGGTGTCAGTGCTGCGTAGTAGCCACTAGAGGGAGCCTGAGCCAAGAGAATGAGGGGCTGGAAAGTTTGGGCTCCGGCGTCTGAGCAGCGAGCACTGTCGGCCCCAGCTGTGCTCGGGGGAGGAGGGTCCCTGCTCAGTTTTCCTTCCTGAGAACTTGTCATTCTGATCCCGAACCTGAGAAAGAAACAAAATAAAAGGACTAACCATTCAGATTTGAGCAACAAAAGTGGGTAAATGTTCTGTTTGTCGCTTCTATGCTTTAAAAATCAAAATGAGCAAAATCTTGAGCTGCACTGCAAATCCAAAGGCAGGGCTGTGTGCTTTGGATTTAGTTTGGAAGTGGAATTCCTGCCTTAGGACAGTTTCCCAGAAGTGCTTTCTTGTTTGGAGCCTTCCCTGTAAACAATAGGATCTTGAGTCGAGAACTAGGATGTTCAAGATAAAAGAAAGATCCTCAGCAGTGCCATGGGGCAGGCACTATGCCTCTGCCCACACGTGGTGGTATGTTCTTTAGGGCACGGCACGCAGGAGGTAAATCAGAGCTGAAGGCAGTCTTTAATTCATCACAGGGACCATCTTGTTAAGATCAAATTATTTTCCAAGCTCAGATTATTAAACAAATAAGTGAGTCTTCGTGCATGAGTTTTTTTAAAGTTTAGTTAAATATTTTTGGGCGTTGTCTTGAAAGAATAAAAACACCAGTGAAAAAAAAAAATAATAAAAAACTGACATATTTACAGTATTGAGGGAATTCCTTGCCAGATTATAACAGAGTATTGCTGCTGGGTATGGCTGCTGACGATGGTTTCTAATGCCCCCACTCGCCAGCAGAAAACAAAAGGAGCAGTGTGTGTATATATATTTAAAAGAATTTTTTTTTTAAAAAAAAAAAGAAAACACACACAAAAAAAACCCTAACACAAAACCAACTCAGTCTGTTCCAGACACACACATCAGCAGTGAGCTAACCCCAGTTGCATCATCCACATTTCAGGCAGGGCCATGAGGGATATTTCTGCAGCAGGGCCTGCTTATTTCAGCATACAAAAAATAGCTGGGGTGGGACGCATTAACACACGCATACACATTCTTTAGCTTGCATTTTGTGGGTTTTATCAGCAGAATCTTGAAAAATCGCAGGTGGAAAAATGTTACAGTTTGTAACCTCTTTTGCATTTCAGCCTCTTTAAAATATATATATATTTTTTTTTTTCCTGCTGTGAGAATTTTCCTGTGTGTATTAAAATAGGGCTTTTTTAGAAAGATAATGTGTGTATATATATCCTAACAGTCCTTTCACATGCCTGAACTGGCATATGGTAATTCTCGATGTCCTGCAGGCATGGCTGATAAGTTTTTTGTTTAATATATTAAATACTTGGATTTTAGGTGTGGATGCTGACAGGGGATAAGCTGGAGACAGCCACATGTACAGCAAAGAATGCTCATTTGGTGACGCGGACACAGGACATCCATATATTCAGACTAGTGAGTAACACCCACACACCCCTCTCCAGACCAGTTCAGGACACCAAATTCCAGGACAGGAGAGGTGCTAAAATCACAGCTCTGTTTCAGCAGTAGACCTAGACCAGATTATTTCTGTTCATTTAACCCATCTATCTATCCCCTTGAGCTTTTGTTTACCATTGTGCTGCCTGACCATGTTGCTTTTGCTCCCTTTGAATTTGTTTCCACCCCAAAGCAAACCCTTCCTCAAAGCCCTGTTTTTCTGCAGGTGACTAATCGTGGAGAAGCCCACCTAGAGCTGAACGCTTTCCGCCGGAAACACGACTGCGCGCTCGTTATTTCTGGCGACTCGTTGGAGGTAGGCCGCGAGCTCCCCAGGCTCCTCAGGAGCAGCCCTCAAATCCCACGGCTGATTTCTGCTTTGTAAAGAAGCATTTGTAGCACAAACACCAGTGATGCTTCTGATCTCTGTAAATTAGGTGTGTCTGAAGTACTACGAGTATGAGTTCATGGAGCTGGCTTGCCAGTGCCCTGCCGTCGTGTGCTGCAGATGTGCTCCAACGCAGAAAGCCCAGATCGTGCGTTTGCTGCAGGAAAGGACTGGCAAGCTCACCTGTGCCGTAGGTAAGGGGCTTGAGAGAAACCTGAAAAACAGTTTTGCCTCCCCTTTCATCTCTTCAAACTCTTGTTCACATTAGGCAAAGAATCTGTGATTTAGTGTCTGTGGGGACATCTGTAGCTGGAGCTGGTATGGAAAGACTGAAAAGTGTTTTAAGCACATTGGGCTTCTTTTGAAAGTCTGAGTTCTGTCAGCTTCGGGCTGCAAGCTGCCAGAGGTTGAAGTCAAAAAGAAATGTATTTTGGCTGTACAGATGGGCAATAAGAGATGTTTCAGAAACAGTGACCACTTTAGCTAGGGATGAGTGACATGTCATGTGGCATTGTGTCATCCCACATCTGGGAATGTGGATCTAAGGAACACATTTTTTTTTTTGTGAGGTGACTGGTAAGATGAAGTTTTGCATATGAAAATTCATAAATATTTGGGGTGGTACCTTTGCAAAACAGAGTTTGAACTTCATCAGATACAGTGCTATTGTTCATGTGAGCTTTATTTCAGCATTGCAGGCAAAATGGCACACCTGCCAGTCAGCTTAACTGAATTCATGTGGGTCTATTAAAAGATAAATGAAAAAATAAACACCTCACCTTCTAAAAGGATTCAAATTCCAAATTTCTATTTAAAATCCTGCTTTTGTTAATAGGATTCAGTGTTTCTTCAGGTATTACAGCCTGGTCCAGATGCCTTTAGTTAGGTTGCAATTTGCCTTTGCTTAACTACCAATGTAATTCATCTGTGCTGTGACCTGCAGGTGATGGAGGGAATGATGTTAGCATGATTCAGGAGGCTGACTGTGGTGTCGGAGTTGAAGGAAAGGTGAGAGTATCTCCTGCTTAATAAGACTTCCCATGGCAATTCAGAAACTACTTAGCAAGTAGCTCTTCAGTGAATCCTCAGAAATCTGTGCAAGAAAGTGAGAAGCATGCTAAGAATAATCATCCAACCAGTAATGAAGTTGCAATGGTTCTTGGGAGATTCCCTCAACTTGGACCACCAAACTTGAGGTTTTTAATCATGTGTAGGTGCTCCAAATGCTGAGGTTATGGTTACCATTAAAAATAGGTTATATTACTTTAGAGCTCTAACTTGGGGCTTTCTAGTTCCTGCATGTGGAGTTGTTTTGAGCAAAAGAACTGAATTTGGTGGTGGTAGAAAGACACTGCTTGCAGTGTGCCAAAACACTGAGTGAACTGTTGAGACTGAAAATTTGCGTTCAAAACTGACTTGATGTAAAATGAGTGTCATGTTAACATGCATGTTTTGAATCATAATCTAGAGGGTTTCTTAGAATCGGAAGCCAGGGTTCAAATGGAAATTTTTTCTGTATTTTTGCTCTTTGCTCAAAGACTGTGGTGGAAGGCAGAAATGCTGAGGTAATACTCTTCCCCACCAAATGTATTGCAAATTTTCTTAGAAATTTTGTTGTGATAACTAAGTAGTAGCATTATATTTCTTTGTTTCCAGTAACAAAATGATCTGACTATGCTTTTGCTTGCTGTTATACGCAGGAAGGCAAACAAGCATCACTTGCGGCAGATTTCTCTATCACTCAGTTCAAACATCTGGGTCGTTTACTAATGGTGCATGGACGGAACAGCTACAAACGGTCTGCAGCTCTCAGTCAGTTTGTAATTCACAGGAGCTTGTGCATCAGTACAATGCAGGTAAGGTAATGTTGCCTGGAATTTTTCATGGAAGAGGTGGAAAAAAAAAAAGCAAAGGTTCTGCTTTTCAGTCTGGTTGTGACTGTTTTTTTCTGAAGATTCTCATGGGTTGGAACGTGAGACTGTTAGTTTGTTATGAAAACACACAAGTTCTTGTTGTTGGACAAACATCAGCAAGTTTTCCAAAACTGGACAAACAATATTCTGCCTTAGGAAACACTGCTGTGTTGCAGTGTGTCATCACTGCTGTCCAATAATGCTATGAAATACCGAAGGAGGACAATTCTCTTAAGGCTCTGCTGAGTAAATGCACTTATTTCCAGGTGTGTTTTAGGTAAGAACTTCAAATATTGGGACCAAAGTTAAGCAACTGGCTGAGAAGGACCTGGCTTAGATCCTGATGAGGTTCCCAAAAGCTCTGTCTGGCGTGGTGCAGAGCGTTCGCAGGAGCTGTGCCATGGAGGCTGCTGAAGCACGTATGAACCTTCCTGAGTGCTCGGCAGCTTGCTGCAGCAACGTGGAGGCAGACTGCTCCTGTTTCAAAGAGAACCGTAGGAACAGATTTAGTAGTCACAGAATTTACATTGCTCATGTGTGCAGAGCCAGCCCCAGTGTAACAAAAATGTAGTTGCCAGTTGGCAGGGGGAGCTGAAAGATGTTTTAACAGTTCATGAGCCAAATTTGGTTCTTAGCTGTGGTGACCTGAGTGAAAGTTACAGTTAAACAGAGGTTGCTCTTCGGGACTTGTGTTTCCACGTCATGGAGTACAAATGCATTCCTTAAGGATATTAAAGCTTTTTAGTAAAATACTCAGTGTTCTTGGGAAGGCTCATTTTCCCTTGCTATTTTTTAGGGTAAATGTGTTGGAGAGGGTTGAGTGGAGACCAAAGGTTGAAACTGAAGAGGACAGTCAGGCTTCTTCTGCAACAGAGACACATCCCAAATTGAAAACAAACCACCACGACCACCACCACCACCACCAACAGAAAAAACAACCAAGATCAGAAAACAAATCCATAAATTCTGTAACTGACAGAAAAGTAATCTTGAACTCATTGGAGTTCGTAGTTTGTATCAGTGAGTGATAATTCTTTTTACATTGTGAAGACATCATCCAGGGTGTGGGGCATAAGTATGTGTGCACCTGTCCTTCACAGTGTCTGGATGGCTTTGATCAACACAGTGGGCTTTGGAGGAAAGTCTTTATGTTCTTTTCTCTGGAATTACATTACAAAATGCTTTCCAAGTCCAGTTCTCCAGTGTTTGCTGTTACACATAGCTTTCATCCAAGGTTTGCATAGGAATAGAAACAGTTGATATTACATTCTTTGGTCTTTGTTTCAGGAATTTGGAGAACTCACTGCAAGTACTTTCCAGTTGGAACAGAATATGTTTTAAGCTGTTACACAACCTGCAATATTTAACACCTGAAAAGCTTATTTCTTTTCTTTTTTAGGCTGTCTTCTCATCCGTATTTTACTTTGCTTCAGTTCCTCTCTACCAAGGCTTTCTCATCATTGGGTGAGAACTCGCTTTTTACTAATAGTTTGGAAAATGTGTGCATAATGCTAGATTTGGGCTAATTAACGTGCAAGGCATGCACATCTCTGCTCTGCATATTTCACAACACTGCGTTGGAAGCCAGGTGTGATCTAGGTCCCCTCTCTGCTCCTCTGTGCTGAGCGAAGACACTGAGGCAGTGCAGACGCTTCTAGAAGCCTTGCCAGAAGGAGAGTGTGTCACATTCAGAATATCAGAAGGTAACAGCAATCCGTGTTCCAGGAGGAGCTCCTTCGAACCTGGCAAAAGGCAGAGAGATGGTTCTGGTGCCTGTGCAGCAATGAGAGCCAGTGTCCAGCTCCTGACAGTGTCAGCTTTTTTAAAGAAGATTTAAAAAAAAAAAAAAAAAAAAAAAAAAAAGGCAGCAAATTTATCTCCACTCCCTTCTGGTGCAAACAGGACCCAGCCTGAACTGTAGAGTGGAATTTAGGGTGGGGACAGGTCTGTTCTTGGCTCCATTAATAAACCTATAACACCAGTTGCAGTACTTGAAACAATCATCTGCCTATGAATGTTTCTAATCAAAAGCTATTCAAAAAACAAATCCTGCAGGTTTTTCCTACATGCAAAATTATAGTTTATTCCATTCGCAAGTTTTTATAATGCATACATTAATTGGCACTTTGAAAGTACTTTATTTCCTTTCTGAAGGTTAGCATTTCCGTTTGCTCATCTAGTTCCTAGATAATTTATTGGCCTTCTACCTTCTTCCCAGGTACTCCACAATTTACACAATGTTTCCAGTGTTTTCCCTAGTCCTGGACAAGGATGTTAAATCTGAAGTTGCAATGTTGTACCCAGAACTCTACAAAGATCTTCTTAAGGTGTGGGAGAATCTTGCTTATCTGTTTTGATTAAAAACTCTCAAAATGTTTTAAATCAAGTGTATTATCAGTAGATGTGGAACTCATCGTTGGACATATCATGCATGTTCAAGCTAAATTTTAAAGACAGATTTGATTTAACACATACAGGCAGATTCCTGTGCGATGTCTTATTGAATGCTATATGAAATACAACTTATTAAAAACGGCTGGGAAATAATAGTTGCATTCTGTGGGAAATTCCAAGTATTTAACATTACTGAATTGTTCCAAAATAAAGGGGGAGGAGAAGTTGTCAGGAAATCTGCACTCTCCTGAAGCCAGAAAAGGGGATAGGGGAAGGGAGTAAGGGGTCTGCTAATTTGGTGAGGGGAGGAGGGTATTATCACATAGTTTCTAGAAATTTGCCTTCAGGATCATCAGGAGAGACCTAAAAGTTTGGGTGCCATGTCTTTTTTGCTGTTGCTTGAGCATGAAAGACAGAGGTCCTTCTCCTTTGACAAAGGAAACTATTCAGTACTTGTCATAGAAGTATCAGAAAGGTAAATCTTGCCCTTGGTTCCGTATTTTTCTTTTCTGAATTTTTTTTTTAATAGTTGAGTGTGCGGACTGGGAGCATCCTTCTTAACAGAAGGAAAGGATGGACCAAGTCTTCAACAGAACGTTTCCCTCAAGGATTTCTGTTAAACAGATACTCTTAGAAACAAAGCTTGTTTTTCCAACAGCCTGAATAAGGCTCCATCTGGTTTCACTTGTATGTTGTGTCTGATGTCATAAACCACTAATTCTCCAACCATCCTTAGGCCTGGTCTAAACATAGGGTTTTTCTGTACTGGTATAGCTATGTTGGCTGGAGAAGGTTTTTTTAAAACCTGTCTGCCTTCAATATGATGTGATTTGTGTATGTATAGAAGTATGATATTAATATATACGTGTATTTGTGTATACACACATCTCATATTGCACAGTACAGTGACTGAACTCATGAGATGTCTCTGCATCAAACTAGTTGTTTATGCAGTAATGAAGATGCTGTGCTGTACAAACAGTGAGCTTCCACAGCTCCAGGCCTCCTTCACGCATCAAGA
Source organism: Alectura lathami (assembly GCA_013399715.1). NCBI lineage: Eukaryota > Metazoa > Chordata > Aves > Galliformes > Megapodiidae > Alectura > Alectura lathami. Next base: position 118,624 of record VXAV01007208.1, on the reverse strand, counting down.
AACATGAGAATAGAGGGATAATACCTTGGGGCTGGCTGGTTTGGTTTGTTTGCTTTCCAAATCACCTTCAGATTCCCTTTTATTAACTGGTGGGTTGATCTGTGAGCGTTTGTGAAAGAAAACCCCAACAGAGCTTTGTCTTTTTTTCTTTCTCTCTTTAGGGACGACCATTATCATACAAAACATTTTTGATATGGGTCTTGATAAGTATCTATCAAGGTAAGAAATCAGCTTCTGCTTGTACTTTTACAAGTTCTATTGAGTACAGAATATCTACTTTTTTGTATTGTGGGAAGTTAAGTAAGTGAATTTAGTAATGCATCTTTAGGATC
>VXAV01007208.1:97534-117492 GCA_013399715.1 Alectura lathami | reverse complement strand
AGCTCTGTTAGCATTATCTTCTGAAATCTGATACAGTAGAACCCTGTGACAGTGCTAGTGGTCTTCTGTTGCTGTATAAATATGATGGCAAGGCCAAGGCATTTATAGAAAACTCACAAGTGGTGGAAAGCTGAAGCCAGAAGGTGATGCATTGAGGGAAAGACTTCTCCTTGAGCTAAGACCACTATCTCATTACAATATTTGGTTAAAGTGACTTCACTTCTGATGTGCTAAATAACTAGAAAACACCAGGCCAAACAATTGAACTAGTTGCTAGCAGAGATGAGACTAACTAAAAACTTGAGCAGCCCTAAATTTTGGAAAGTTCACAGCTGGAATTGAACTTTGTGGCTCGAGCTCTAGTCACTTGCAGGTTTTCCTTCCAAAGCTAGCCTAGTGTGATGGATGTTGGTGCAGATTACTCATGCTGTTAACATGAGTTATTTGTGCAGGTGGCTGCGCAGTGCGTTGTGAGCATTCCCTAGCTAAAGCCGGAATAGGAGCACAAAACAATGCATCATTAATAGTGCTTTAATGTGTGCTTCTTTCAGTGGGAAGTGTAAAGGAGGAAAGAACTTGGTTGAAGTAGTGCAAAGAGAGGCCAACGTGTATCCACTGAGGTTTTCAACGCCATACTTCCATCTGGGCACTGAGGCAATGCAGTGGGTTTTAGAAGCATTTGGTATCTTTTAGCTTCTGAGTAGTGACCAACTGCTTTTCTGGGAGGATAGTTTTTCATGATTTAAGAAGTTACCAGTTGCCAAAACAGCGTGCATTTATTTCCTATTTCCATGTGTCTGTGAGTATGATAGACTGTTGTAACAGTCTGGGCACCTATGCTGTAACTTTTTTCCCTGTCGTGTTATGATTTGTCTCCTAAATAGTAACTGATTAATTGTCATTACATTCAGCAGGTTTCATGAGAAACAGTCTCAAGACATGGCTGTATTTCAGCCTTCCCAAGACCTAGCAGTGGGTTTTAGAGCTTTGACTGGTGTTTGAATAAAATACCCAACTCTCTTGCAGGTAGCATCATTATGTACGGAGCACTCCTCCTCTTTGAATCCGAATTTGTCCACATTGTCGCCATTTCCTTCACATCCTTGATTCTTACTGAGTTACTGATGGTGGCGTTGACGATCCAGACATGGCACTGGCTCATGATAGTGGCTGAGCTGCTTAGTCTCTCCTGCTACATAGCTTCTCTGGTCTTCTTACATGAGTTTATTGGTAAGGTTAAATGCCTTTTCTCCAACCAGTTGCTATATGACCTGGATAGTAACAGGACTGTAAGGACATGGGTTGGGTTTAAAGGCTGTTGATGAGGTCAACGTGATTACAGTGTCAGTGGTTCTGACCAGAATAAGATCCCTTTGATCTGAAGGATGTCTAATGGTTCCTTCTCATAGCAGAGCACTAGAGGAGTTGAAGGTGGTCAGTAGGCTGTGTGCAGTTCAGTGAATGTCATCCTTGCTTTCAGAGAGCTTCGCCACGTATCAGCTGTCATATGCAGTAGTGACCTTGTATTTCCATGTAGGAACTGAACTTGAGACTACAAATTTGATCCTCTGTTGTTGGTTTGAAAGATTTCGTCTTTAAACTGGATGAAGTAACTGCATCCTAAAACGTACCCAATTTTATCCACTTCCTCACTGGTCCACCTCTTTTTTTTTTTTTTAATTTGCCTGGAAATAATCTGATCCTTTTAGTCTGCGTGGCCAAAGGGGAAAAGGTGAGGAATTCCAGATTTCCAGATTCCCCCTGGTAGTTTTCTAGTTGCAAATATCAGGTCCATAGGGTTTGTTCCAGTGTTTGTTCAGGGAGCCACAAGATGTCACTACTTCTTCTTAAAGCTCTTTGCTTACTCCAAAGACCATGAGGGTAACTTCCTGATGGGCTAGATATGTGTCTCTTGCGTATGGGTGTACCAGCTCAGTCCTGAACAATACTTAAGCTATTTTTGCACTGCCTCTGAGATACTATAGCTGAGTTGAGAGTAGCATTGGCTGGACTGCCAGCCAAGTAGCAGAGGGCAAGTCCCAGAGTCAGAGTACAAGTAGCCCATTTAAAGGGAGCTCAGTATTTCCGGGAGATGGATAGCCCGGCTTCAGATGGAGCATGTATATTTGCTTGCCAGTGATGAGTTGCATGGCCTGTTGGAATCCCACAGGAGTGTGTTAAGCAGAGAGCTGAATCTTTTGTAACTGAGAAGGGCAGAAAAGTGAGGTACCAGGGACTGTATGAGCTCTGAACTTCTGTGCATGGGGAGGAGGTGAGGCTCTTTAAGAAGCATTGTTAGATTGTGTTGCCTCTTCCCAGAACACATTTCCCTTCTTTGACTCCATGTTCTTCTCTTTTTACAGATGTTTACTTCATTGCAACTTTGTCATTCTTGTGGAAAGTCACTGTCATCACTCTGGTGAGCTGTCTTCCCCTCTACGTCCTGAAGTACCTGAGACGAAGGTTTTCTCCCCCAAGCTACTCAAAGCTCACATCCTAGGGCTGCTTTCCTTGCATACCAGAGACGAATATCGCACATGGCTGAGAGACAAAAATCATGTAGTTGTTACTATAAAGAATACGTCTGATATTTGCATAAGGATCATGTGGTAATCTCTATTACATGCTGCTTTATTAAAAAAGACTTTACAGCTACTGTGAAGGGAAGCCCAATGATACAAGGGAAGTTTCTTTGAGGATGGAGGCACTTGTTAGTTCATCCACTTCTTGTCACTTTTGTTCGGCTTAACTGGGGTCAAATGCATGCAACTACAATGATGATTGGTTTCCCATGTGTGGTTAAAAGTATCCAAAAGCTGCTAACTGACCTCAAAATTTATATTTGACAATGTTAAGTTACTTTTTAAAGTATCTGTGGTATTCCTTGCTTTGTGTTTATGTAGTTTTATGTTATTTATCTTTTTGATTCAAGTAGGTACATTCTTTTTACATCTTGGAAATCCCTTAATGTAGGTGATGCACTATAGTGCTGACAGCTGACTCCTGATTTATGGCATGCTGTTCCCATAATGGGGCTCCAGCATGTCGAATCTACACACACTTGAGAATCTGAGCATGTCTGAGATTTTCCTTCAGTTGAAATGTGGTCACCCTAGTGATTTTGGTGGTGTCCAGCCATCTAACTACAGAGAAATGTAATTCAAAATGAAGAAATTCAGTTTTGTTTAGCTTTTGTGCTTCCTGTTAAAAGGAGCTGGTGACATAATAGCTTTACTCTGTATTTATTTGTATAGGAGAGACTTATCTAAACTAAAGTAAATCCTCTTTGGAAAAGAAATTTGCAGTTGGTCAGGCTAGAAACGTGTTGACAACGTGCGGAGAGACTTGTACTGTTCTGCAGGCAATGTGGCAGACATGTCTTGAATCCTTGGAGACTGAAAGGAAAGGTCACAGAGCTGCTACTCCTCACAGCTACACGAAATCTGTTTCCTGTTAGGGTGAAACAGCGAAGATGAGCTGCAAATAAGCTGAGGCACTCCTAGGTGGGTGTCATTCATGACAAGCTCCCTGCAGAGAGGCAGTTTTTGAGAACCTTGCACATGCTTCGCTCTAAAAACCAAACTTGAATCAGAGGCAGCAATAGGGTCTGTACAAGGGCATTAGGCTCATCTGCAGAGCAAAATATTAAAAAAAAAAAAAAAAAATCAGAAACTCAGCGAGTTTTGTTTTTGTAATTTGACCCCCGTTATAACACAGTGAGGACTGCTGCACTTGCACAGGTTGCTCAGAAGAATGACAGAGTTACAGGAGCCTTTCACCATTGGGTCTGTCCGTCAAGCAGGACTGAGCTGTTACAGCAACAGCCATCCTCATCTAACAGCTGTTTGGTCTGTGGTAAATTAGCTGCCTGATCTCTCATTCCCACATCATAAAAACCACCGTTGTGGCTGGCACTGCCTTGCGCCTGCACAGAGGGGCCAGGAATGGCAGAGCCCAGAGCCTGAACGCCCCTTGTCTCTCAAGACAGCCCTCCCAGGTCCAGACACTGGTACAAGGAGCAGAAGCTTCCCACTTGCCTCTGTGCCATGCTGAACCCCTTTAATGGACTGCCAACTTCTGTTGCCATTGCTACAGACACTGTTGCAAGCAGCATACTTGCTCTGGTTTGAAGAATTGCTCTGGTGTGAAGATCAGTGGGAAATGGGAGCATTGTTTCAAAAGGAGGGCTGGCATCTGTGTTGGTCCGTAGTGGTACATGTTGGATTTTCAGATCTAAGATCACTGTGGGTTATGTGGTTGATGAGTGGTGATTGCTCTGAGGAATGCTTTGGACAACCTGACCTGCCTTCCTTGTTCTCAGTTACCGAGAGGAAATATCAAAGAGAAAGGAAGAAAGTTACAAAAGATTTAGAGAAAAATTCATAATTCCTGTAGCTTGGGGGTGAGAGGAAGGAGCAAGTCCATATGACCCTGTGGTTATTTCATGTGGGGAAAGCGCTCTTAATTTAGAAAGACATGTTTCAAAGTTCTTCAGGAATAAGAACAGCAAAACCCCTTTCATCTCATACAATGCTTTTTCTTTTGTGCCAGTCCTCTAATTAGGCACATGTCTGAAGTCTTAATAAACAGCAACCACTTCTAGAAACAACCTACTGGCTGAGGAAACATAGCTAATTCTTAGCATTCACCTTTTAGTAATAATTTGAAAAATTGCCTTTCTTTCTTTCTTTCTCTTCCAAATTCTTCCTAAAAATAGTAATAGTATATATTTCCACTCTTCTGACATGCATATTCGTATTGGGAAAGGCCCCACAAGTCCAATACTTCCCATTGATTTGTCTCGAAGAAAAAGCAGTGCCTGTACAGCCCTATTTTGGAACAGCTGGGCTAGCAGCGTTTTGTGAATTATGCCACTTTGCCAAAAAGGTACTTAATGTTGTCTTTACTGTGACTTGCTACAGTTCCTGGATAGTGTCAGACATGCAGATGTTTTGGAGTCCCCAGTCAACAGTTGATTTAAGTAGATTTAAATACAAGAGTCAAGAATTTTTTTGGCAGCTTCTTGTGAACTGAGAAGTCAAGTCCCTCTTGTCTGCTGGAAAATACATCATGGTACACATCTTTGTAAAATCCCTGTCCCTATCTAGTGTGTATTAGTAGTAAATGTCCTGCAAGAATAACAGTGCCATGCTACTGTATGTAAATATTTGAGACGTATATATGGTAGAATTCACTGTTTCTTGAAGTCAATACAGTTTACACTGAGTGGACCATATTTGCAAAATACTAGCTTACACCAAGAAAGTGAGAGACTTGTGATTTCAGTAATATTTATTGAATCATTAATAATGAATGCATATTTAGTGGCATTGAGAGTGATCTGTAGCTGTGTTCTGGGGTGGAGATTATGTTCCTTTGCAGCTGGTTTTTTTGCACAAGGTTGTAAATCCAGGAAGTAATTTATCTCTGGGTATACACTGCATTTTTTAAAGCAATCAGAAAATTAAAACTGCCATCTAACAAACAGCAGGAGAGAGGAGTGATTGTTGTATTTTTCAAGTTTAGCGCTTTGTCTGCAGTCTATTTCTCTTAACTTATTTAAAATGTTTTTTAAAGCCAAGTTTAATACATATGTTCATGCTTACTGTACATTTGAATAAATGTATTCTCTGCTGGACATCTACTTTAATGTTTTTCATCTAGTATGCTGATAATTTGTGCTTATTGAGAGTGAGGCATTGTTTTTTTCTTGTATGTAGTATCTAATTTGTAGATTTACTTAGTGTTCTTTTCATTCTTTTTATTTTGTTCTGGTTTATGTACTGCAGCAGTTCATATAACATGTGAGCCTTGGGACTGCACTACAAGTGATGCTGTAGCATAGCAGTGTTTGTCTTGGTGTGCTCTTGCTTCCCCTGGCTGCTGTAGGGAAGCCTGTGCTCTGTGCTGTGCTGCTTTGATGGTTAGTTTTGTGAAGGTTTTGCACCATGCATTGTTCTGTTTTTGCATCACTGCAGTAATTCCAGGTGTGTTGCAACCCTCTATTTTTTTCTTTTACTCTTGAATGTGTACAGCTTGCCCTATTTGTCTTTGTAAACATTTGTTTTGCTCAGCTCACAGTGCAATTGAAATGCAACATTCTTTATTCAGCAGCAGCAGCTTAAATCTGTACACAGTCTTATCAGGACTCAGCTGAGTGATGAGTGACTTCCCTGGTGTCCCCTCAGTGTTGAGAACTATGTGCTGAGAGCTACAGCTGTGGCTGGATCAAACCGAGCAACACCAGAAGCGTTGATTTGCTGTGGTCTGCTGAACTATCACAAATGCTGTGACAAACTCTCTTGCCCTCTGCAACTCTTGAGGGAAATCTTGCTATGCTTGGGCTGAATTTGTCAGGGAGCCCTGGTGAGTTAGATGTGTGAATCCCTAAAGTGTGTGTTCTGGCTTTATCTTGTAAGGAGAGCTACTGCATCATCAAGTGCATCCTAAATCCTTAGTTTGCACAAGCAGTGCTCTAAACCAGACATGTGAACTGTATTGCATGTAGCTCACCATCACACATTCTTTGCACACAGCTGTTCAGATGGGGGCTGAGTTATCTCAACAGCTGCGTGGCTAGGGCCAGTTCAGTGCTCCCTAGAATCTTCAGCGTAAGATGGATGGGCTCTTTTTATTGTTTATTTATTGTTAGTTACTTCAAAGTTAATAATTCTTTGATTTGCATGAAATCCTGGGTTCTACAGCTTTGCCAATATGGTCCATTACTACTGCCTACTACAACTTGTGTACTTATATGCCTTTGAGAACATTTTTAATTGTTAAAATTTGTTAAGAATTAAATGTTAATTTAATTTTTAATTGGGGAAATGGTGTCAAAATGATATTTACTGTGATGCCGATGTTTTGTACCCGTCATCTAGTTAAACAATGTGTAAATACTCTTGGTTCAAGAGAAATATGAATGCCAATTATTTATTGTTCTGTGGAGTTATATGTTGCAGATGTGTAAGAAGTAAAAAGGGAATGTTGTAAAAGAAGGCGGAAAAATAAATTTTATGCAACTTCTCTATTTCATCCATATATGCCATGTATGATGCACCTGAGTTGGTCCTGGCATGATCAATCCACGATGTGCTTTGGCACAACTGTAATTGTAGGTCAAGCTGTGTTGTGGCCCTTCCACATGGGAGGTGCAGGTGTGGGAAATGATTGGTGCTTCCTGCTCATCAGCATGGACCTGCTTCATTAGTTTTTGCTGGAAACAATTTTCACAGGAACTTTAAACAAAATATCTTGGAGATGGCAGATCTTGCTGCCCTCCACTTTGGTGGCTGGGGTGACCCCAGTTAGGGACAAGATGGCTGGTTCTGGTGGCTCCTGCTGATGTGGGTTAGGGGAAGCGGGTCTTCCATTGAAGTGTATGTGCTGCTTTTGGAAGAGCAATGATGCAACGGTGCAGGAGCAGCTATTTTTGGAATGCTCTCATCACTTGAACATTTGATTAAGTAATTCGCTCTGCACAGAGCAGTCACACAGATAGGTCTGGCTGCAGTGTTTGTGTCAGACGCGGAGGGGGAGGAAGGAATTTTACGCTGAGCCTTCTCTGCAGGGGAAGCATCACTAACATTAAGAACACAATGCAATGGTTTTGTACCAAAATGCAATAGAGCTATAAACACTCTCAAATAAAAAGAAAGAACAATGAATTAGATACAGTAAATCTATAAGTTGGGAGACTAATTAACTAAAACAGTGATTAAAAACTAACCCTCAATCTATTAAATATATAATAAAAAGTTTTTCTTTTTGGTTCTGTAGGACACAGATGCCAGCATCTTATCCTCTCTCATGATAAACCTTCTTTTGTGTACAATAATTGGTGCAAATGTTAAATAAGCAATTTTTGGTGATGTTTGTGCACATCAAATGAATGCTGTAAGCTCCAGAAATTACAGTAACAGACTTCACTCCCAAGTGTTACCAATTTCCCTCTCTAAATGAGTTACATAAGCCCTGGTTAGTGGTTCTTTTAATTTATGGACGGTTTCTTTTTAATGGTGAAATGTGTAATTAAAAAAAGCTAGAAATAGTTTTTCTAAACTCACTCTGGAAATGGAAGGAGAATTTCTCCAATTTTTTTTTTCACCCAAACATTGCATAATAGTAGAAATGTCAAAGATTTCCACGGGGTTTAATTTCATTCTTCATGTGGCTGTGGTCATACAAGAAGTTTGAACACTGCAGGGGTTGGCAGATTTTTGGAAGATCACGCATCCTGGGATAAGTTTTCAGCCTAAGCTTCACCAAGGAATGCCAGTGGCCTTATTTTTCAAATTGTGGTTGTATTATATACTAGTGTATTTTTCCTTTTTGGAGGGGGAGGGGGGGTGCGGGGAAGTAGGTGCTGGCTGGTAATTGAGTATCAAACCGTGGCCATGAGCCTGATCTGTGGCATGAAGACATACGGAATCTTACCTTAAACCATCCTGAAAGAGAAGTTTGTCAATATGCCCTCTCTCTTTTCCTTCTGATGGCTCAAGGAATGACAGCTGTACTTCTACTCTGTCTCTTCTCCACTGCATTAGAATGGCATTAAATATCATTGTTACAACAACTACCAGAGGAAGGTAGCTGCTGCTGTTCCTGTTTCAGAGGTAAGAAGTGGGGGCAGGCGGAGAGAATGGGGGGTCTCTGGGCAGTTCCCAAAACACATGGCAGAGCATGAGGTGCAAAATGATTTCCTGTTTTGATTATCAGACCTTCTTTCCCCCTCAAAACATTAAAGTCAATCCCATAGGAAAGATACTGATTTTGCAGAGTATTCAAATGTTTGCTTTTAAATTAGGAATGTGATTGCAGGCTTTAAAAAAAAAACCTACCCTATCCCATTTTATGGAGTTTTGACAAACTGCAGCCCAACAATTTTGCTGGGTTCCTCCATCTTGAAATTGGGACTGCAGATCCAAATCACATCTGTGCTGATGTGAAGTGGTGAGTTTGAGAAATGTAAGCAGTAGTTAGCTGCAGAATTGGCTTTGCTGTAACTGCAAAAAGGTGATGCAAGGAAAAATGTGTATTTTTCCATTGCATGCAGCAGTGAAAATCCTGGTCCAGCACCAATGTAAGGTCAGAATCAAAACTAGCATTAGCCTAATGTTTGCTTAAGTGCTGTGGCTTCCTGGGGCCACATGTGAGTGTTTCCTTGCCCTAAATTTCTGGGTGGTGTGGGGCTCTGTAGGTTGCACAGTGAACCTCCGAGTTTCTGCTTCTTGTAATTAAAGTTGCAGATGATTAGCAACTTGCAGGATCTGGCCTTCAGAAGAATGTCCTTCCCTCTTCTGCTTTTTCTCCCTTTGTGGTGTAGGATCTAACTGTTATTGGCTGAGTGGGTTACAAAAAAGGGCTTTAAAATCATTGCATTCCCACTTTAAAGCCTGCTTCTCTTGGCTTACTGTAGCTGTGCACGTAAGGAGGAATATTTTGTGCTGTTCAGATTCTCTCACAGAAAGAAGTAGTAACAAGAACAATCTGTGCAAAAGAATTTAGCGCATTAAAGATGGGGGTAAAAGTCATTCTCATTTGTCCTTTTATGTGAAACAGATTTTATTTTAAATGTACGCTCTGAGTAGCTTAACCATATCCAGAAACTTGTTTACCAGGGTAAAAGTAGAATTACTTGCAATATAAATTAAGAGCATGAAGAGAGGTGAATTGATTGTGCTGCATGTTTCTGCTTACTCAGCTCAGCAGCACTCCTGGAGCACGCACCTTGGTGGGCATGTGAGACGGGGGCATCTCCCGCGCTCATGATTTCACCAGGCAGTATATTTAGCCATGTGTTGCACATCTGCTCCAAAAAGGCTGTGTTATGACTCTGCTGTAGGCATTATATTTCTCTGCCTTTAGTCATGGATCTGTCTGTGCTGGCTCTTACATTTTTAAGACATGTCACTTCTGATTTGTTTTGTACAGTGGCAGATTTCACCAATGTGGAACTTGTCAAAAAGTGATACAAACTGCTATCGATCAGGATTCCTATTAAAATGAGGCTCAGTGAGACCATCACATAAAGTGCAGCGGAATGGCATTGATGGAACACATTACCTGTCCTAGCAGCAATGATGCAACAGCTGTGAACAGAAACACCGACTGGTGCTGAGCCCGTTGAAAAGGCAAGGGATGCTGCCTGCGGAGGCAAGTTTGAGATAAAAGTTGTGACTAAAAGGCACCTTTGTAAGGATCAGCATTGCCTCTGTCAGACAGCGTCTCCGTGCTGACCCAGCGCTCCCCGGCACCTCACCACACACTGCTGCTGCGCCTGCTGGCCTGAGCCTGAGCCTGGGCCACCAAGCGTCTGTTGCTGCATGCAGCCGGGCCCCATGTGTTGGTCCAGTCCCCTGGGCAGCTCAGGGCGCTGGTTTGGATCCGGGAGCTAGAGTGGGTGACTCTTACCATGTCTTATTCCCTTTGATTTCGTTCCATGAGTTTAACACGACTGGACCTCTGAGGAGGGCCAGGCAGCGTTGCTCGCAGAGGGCCAGCAGTGCTGCCAGCAGGCCTCCTCCCAGGTGGAGATGTTGCTGGAAATGTTTATAGCTCTCTCCAGCTGCATCTCTATTAGGCTCCATCCTGTTCTTCTTATGTCTGACAACCAGCACACCATGCGCTGTAAAGTTTCGGAGCCCTAGCGAAGAGCAGCCAGCACTTTAACCACTCTCTTGCCAAGGCTTCCTTGGCATGAGTGAGGAGAGTTCCTGCTGTTGGAGCTGCTCTCATGGTGAGCAAGCCCAGGGAAACTCAGGCACCCTTCCTGCCATCCCAGCTCCTCTCCCTGCCCTCCCAGGGTGCAGCATGGACTCCAGCCCTCACAGGGCTCTCACCTGGGCACCGAGCCAGCGCTGGGGCACCCAGATGTAATTACAAATCATTCAGGCTGCACAGGGATCCTTTTCTTAATTTTTGAAAGTAACTGGAACAGTCACATCCTGTTGTTTATTAATGTCACTTAAATATTTAATGGCTTCATTCTAGCTTGCAGCAATTACTTCAAGCCCAATGGCAAACAGAAGTGATTTTAACATTGAAGGTGAATAAAATTAAACAAGGGTGAGCGATTTTTTTTCTCTGAAGTGTGAGCTGGAACCTCACACTGGTTCTTCCCCTCATCTCTATTTGTCTGTGTTCAAGGTACAGAAAATCCCTGGAGGAGGAGAAGACCAGTGTTAAATAGGATCCACGCTATCATTGTCTTCTTTGAACCACTCCAAAGAAGCATTTATCAGTGATGCACAGTATGTCATAGGAACTTGGACCTTCTCCACCCTGACAACTGGAGTGTAAAATAAAGACATTTCTAAAAGACCAGGGTTGGATGTTATCAGTCCTCATCTATTTTGCTTTCTCCAGATATGTCTCTTTCCAGTCTTTAGCATCCTTTTATTTGTTTGTCAGAATGCATGGCTGCCTTTTAGCTGGATCCAGATAAACGAGCCAGAGTGACAGTTTACCTTTTAGGTTGAAACTAGTCCCAGAATTTATCAGACAACTGTCTATGGGCTAAAGTTTGATTCAAAGCTGCCCACTTTTGCTTCTAGGCAGCCTCAGGCCTCATGCTGATTGCATTTTGACATCTGATCTTTCCTATATACAAGAAGAAATAATCCAGAAAACAAATCTGTGAAGTAAAATCATAATTTGCAACACTAACCCCTTAGGGAGAAAATCCTTACAAAATCAGATGGAGAAAAGTGCATCGTGTGGATATTTTGGTGGAAGACCCGTGGCTGGTGTGCAGAGAGGGGTCACGCTCCTTGGCACCTCCATGGAATCCAGCTGGTTTTGTTCAAGTCTGAGTTTAATTCTTGTGAGTCCTTGTTACTGAAGTGTGGAACTAATTTTTACAGGTGCAGTGCTCACCATAAATAGTCTTCAACAGAAAGAAACATCTTGTATTTCACATCCGAGTGACAGCTATTTCCTTCAGCAGCCTCTGTGTCTGTTGTGATCTGTCCCCGTAAGGATGCGTGCAGGCAGTGATTTATAAGCGTTCCCACTCTTCTTTCTTTCAGCTCCTGTTGCCATTCCGGCTTCGAAGAACATAATGCGACAAAGCCTTCAGTAAAACCAGAGCCTGAAGGAAATATCAGGTGTTAACATCCAATAAAAAGCTAACACGCTTGAATGAACTAGGATTGCAAGGTTCCTCTTGTATGGCTCAAGCAAGGGCTGACCAAATGCAGCGTTTTTATGATGGTGACGGGTAAGTACTACTTGTAGACCCTGGACTCCATCATGAGCTGACTTGTCAGGTTAACTTACTGTCCAAAGTACCTACAATTACATTGTGAGTGCTTTCTGCTCCTTTCCATAACTGAATGCAGTTGCTCCTGAAGAAACATAGGGAGTAAATCTGAGGTGCTGAAAGAAATACTGCGCTAGAAATTATGCTATAGGGAACATTTTATATGCTTTGGGGTAAATTAATGACTGGGTTTGGGGTTTTTGGGGAAAAAAAAATCGTTGTGCACAAATACACACTTTAAAATATATTTTCTTTCAAACACCAACCACTTTAACAACAGTGTAAATCAGATTTTACAGGCCACATATTTCAAGTATGAAGTTCATTAAATGTGTGAAATTCTAGATTAGCTGCCGGGTGTGGCCAGAGCCCCAGTAATGAATCGTAAATTGTGCTTAGGATGTAATATCAGATTCCCTTGCCCTGGCGGTGATATTAAAGGCATAGAACCACCTTTTCAAACAGTTGTAACCTTTCTTTATTATCATTATTAGTTTAGCCATCATATGGTACAGCAAATGACTGCATCAGTGTTTCCATCCCAAACCTACTGTGCAGGTGCCTAATTGGATCAGTCCGTGCTGTTATTAATAAGCCAACTTCTGTCTTAGTAATGTAACCGAAACTAAAGCCACCCATGTATACCTGTATCTTTCCCAGCACCCTGATAGCAAGTGATGGTCTGTCTTTAGATACAAGAGTATCACTTTAACCAACAATTTGCCTGACTTCGCGGGGAAGAATCACTTTATGTAGTGAGACAGCAGTGTGACATTGGTTTGGTGTGTTTTGGAGGCATCCACCAGCACAGCTGCTAGCTCCAGCTGGTAGGTGTGGGTACTGGAGCCCAGGTATTCTGTGAGTTTGCTGAGTGAAGTCCTTCCTGGGTTAGCTTCCAGCCATGAATACTTTCCTTCTCTGACAGCTCTGCTGCGTGGTTCCCATAGCAGGGCTCTGAAGGATCCCAGGCCCTGGGGGCAAGATCCCTATCCCAGCCAGCTTTGTTGCACGGAGCAGGCAGGGGAAGGTCCATGTGTCTGCAGCCCCCCTGCTCCCAGCTGCAGCCTCAGGTGTGCAGAGCGTGGTGGTACAAAGGTTTGTCCTCCACTGTGCAGGGCAGGAGGTTACAAAACAGTTCTAATCCTGATATGACCGCTAAAGGGAATTTCCCAGGTAGCAACATGTTGGGGAAATAAGGAACTGGCATTTCTCCTGCACAGCTGTTTGCTGGAGATCTCAGAATGCAGCCTGGTGACTATAGTTACAGTGGCTCAAGCTCTAAAAGAAACAGGTAAACGGTAACTTGTTTATTTGCCCTTCCCTGCACAGAGAAGCACCTCTCCAACTCCCAAACATGACTAATGTTCTTCCTAATTACTGCAGTGAGTAATTGCTCTTCTCGGCTGTCTCTCTCTTCTGAACCTCACCTTCAAACTTGGAAAACAAAAACAAAGGACACCCTATGGTTTTAGAGTCTTAAAGAGAAATGTCTTTGGCAAGAAACCAGTATCTCTGTGGTTTCATCCAGGGTTCTTATTTGCTTAATTAGTCTTGCTTTAAAAAAAAAAAAAAAAAAAAAAAAAAGAAAAAAATTATCCTACATGCTTGCTCACAAAGAGCCTCAGAGCTGCTAACCTCGTTGTTGATAGTGGTTTGTAAGGCAGTGCCAATGTGGAAGGCTTAAGTGTTCCCTGAAAACAATGTTTGATGTTTGGATAAAAGCATAAATCACAGCACATAAACATCCGTCGCTGTACGCGTTTGCTAAATGAGTGCACCAGGAGAATTTCAGTTTTGGAGAAGATCTGGTGCCATTTACAGTACAGGAGATCAATCTGTTGCTCTTATCTCCAAGCTGTTGTGTCTGAGTGCTGCTTGCAAAGTTCCTGATCCACCTGTACCTTACCATTTCTGCCCAGGTGTGTGCAGCCAGTGCGGGGTAGGCTTGGTGAACAGTGGTTTTGGGAGGAGTGGGGCTGTGATGCTGGGCTGCAGTGGGCACATTTTGGGGTGCCAGCAGGGCCAGAGGATGCTGCGGGGCCAGCCATTGAGGGACAAGTCCCGCTCAGCTGCCCCAGGAGCACCTGTGCTTCTGCTCAGAGCTGCATGGTTTGGCTGTTGTCTGGGAGGGAAAAACAAACAAACAAAAAAAAAAATTACAAGATTGAGATTTTTGGGAGGCTGAAACTCAGAATGGGTTTTTCTGCAGCTGCAACTGCAGATCTGGTACTTCTTGCACAGGTAGCCTGGTGTGAGGATGGTGGGCATTTCCATATAGAAGTGGTCAAGGTGTGACTGCTTTGCTAATGTGCTTCACTCTGTCTGGAATCCTGAATACTACTAGGAGACAGACATAGTAATAGGTAAAATAGAAAATTGTAGCCTAGGATGGTATTGTATCAGGCCAGCTGCAATAATTACATCCTACTGGTCACTTAAGAGGACACTAACTCAAGAGTTGCCTGACTAAAGACAGTGAGAGTGGGGCCCTATTGTTCTATGAGTGAGGCATAAGACATTTATTTTTTCCTTTACAGGAAATTTTTGAGGGGAGGGGAAGAGAAAGAATGTTCTCTACACTTTCTTCAGTATCTTTCTTACTTGTGGTTTTGTTTTCTGAAACTGCCTTTGTTGAGGGGAAAAAAAGAAAAATCATTCTTCACTTAAAAAAAATTATTTTTAATTTTCGCAAACAAAATCCTTTTGCTTAAGGCCAGTTCTTAGAAAAAAAAAAAAAAAGCACTATAACTCAAAAAAAAAACCCCTTCAGCTTATTAAGTTTTATGGGGGGGGAACAACCAAAGAAACAGAAAATTTTCACCAATTTTCATTTTAGATGAAAAGCTATTTTTCATTTGGAAAAAATGTTCTGATGGGAAAAATTCAAGCAGCTCTAATTCCAGTCTCTCTGTATGTGGGTGGATTCCCTGAGCCACGTGGAGCCCATTACAAGATCAGAGACTCCGTTTGTAACTTAATTAAGTGAGTGAATATGTTATTCAGACAAGTGCATTGTCAGAAATAAGCTCAAGTTGGTAACATGCTTTTTGTAGTCATGATGCTCCAGGACCGTTACAAAAATGGAGGGAGATGCCAGTTTGCATTACTTAAGCTGCAGATGTTGAGTTGCTTGGTCCTTGCTCGCCTTGGGAGCCCAGGCTCGGTGCGGTGAGGGCACACCTGGGTGCTGAAATCTAGTGGCCAGGCACAGCTGTGCCTGCAGCACATTGCACTCGGGCTGTATTTACTTTGGAAGGGTGATCAGCTTTTGTCAAAATGACTTATTGTTGCTATGAGCCTGAAATACCTTTGTAAGTGGAAAACAGAGATGTCTCCATGAAGTCTATTATGATAAACTCTCCGGGCAACTGCCCCAATGGCCCGAGAGCACATCCTCAGGAAGCCTTGATGTCTTATCTCCTGGAGAGCATGAGAATTTTTTTTTTTTTTTTTAAAAAGAAAAGCTATTTGGTTTTTATTGCTGATTAACAGCATGGAGCCAGCCAGGCAGCATCTGTCCCCAGTGGGAGGTGCAGTGGGACAGTGCCAGGGGCCCTGGGACCCAGCTCCCTGCTTCCCAGGCCAGCGTCTGGCTCTGCCCAGCCACAGCAGCTCTGCTTCCCAGGCAGGGAGCTCCTTGCTCAGCCTCCTCGGCTGGATGCCCAGCACCTGAGGACAGCAAACAGACCCACAGGCCAGGGCCAGGAGATGTGCCCCTGCTCTTCTGCTCCATCCCCAAAAGCCAGGTATCCTCATGGCAAATCCTGGGGATGCCATGCGTGTGGTGGGGCTGCTGTTGGGGGGTTAGGGATGCAGTCCAGAATATGCCCCTGAAAGGAAGAGGAAGTATTCTCCTAAAGAGGGAATAAATAGTTATAAATATTAGCTATTAATAGCTCCTTACCTCCAAAAATAAAATCCCTTAGTGATACCAAAATAAGAAAGCAAAGGAAAGTCGGAGGTATTTGGCCTTCCTTTGAAAAGGAAGCTAAAAATAACTATATATATATAAAAATCTCTCGTTTCTAGGGAAAGTCTCTGCCCCCGCATCCAGCCTGCACAGTTATATAAGACTTGAACTATATCCCCCTTCTCCTCCGCGGCCGCTCACAACACACTGAGAGCAGAGCCAGATGGAGAAAGGTTCCGTCAGGAAAGTTTAACTCAGCGGGGAAGCTGCAGCCAGTGGAGGACACGATTCTCTCGCTGAACTCTCCAAAAGCCTTGGAAATCTTACAGTTGTGTCATATGCTGGTTTGGGGAATGCTAGCAGTTCGGAGGCAGCCGCCAGCCCTCTTTCACTTCGTTCTTTATTTATTTTTTTTTCGCTTTGCACTGAGTTTAATTTGGGTAGCAGGATTCAGCATTTTTAAGTTGGAAAAAACTTGGTGGAAGAAGATATTTTAGGAAAACCCTGTCATGTGAACTAGCGGGAGCCGATCAAACCGAGCTATTAAAAGAAAGACATTGTATTTTTAAACGGTCCAGACTAGGGAAGCCAACCTGTGTGCCATAACCGCTGAGCCGTGACTGCTCCCCCGATTATAGCCCAACGTGGGATGAGGCGAAGCTTTCCACCGGGGTCGCCCATTCTCCGCTCACTCTGGGATACCCTTTGGCAGGGCCCTGTGCCCTCTCCTCCCCAAGGCTGTCACCCACCTGCTGCTCCCCCTTCTCTGCTGCAGGACCTTGTACCCCAGCACTGCTGCAGGGCTTGCCCTCACCTGAAGCCCCCTCCCCAGATTCTCTCCTCTGCACCTCCTGGTGCAATGACAGCAAGAGGGGCTGGGGTGAGAAGATAGTGGCACAGTTAGGAGTTTGGGGGTGAAAGTTAATGGTGCAAAATTAATGGTGCAGCACTCCTCTCCAAGCAAGGCAGTAATCTTGGCTATCCCATAATGTTTGGAAAGAGAAAATGAGTGGCTCTGACTTTGCTTCAAGTGATGTGAATGGGGGATCTGGTCTGGAACTGGCTTGGAGAATGTGCTAAGCTGGCTTGAGGTGTGAAACCTGTGGGCTCTGGAAAAGAGCAGAGAATTGCTGGGTGCAGCTGGACTGGCTCTGTCCTGCAGGGGAGCTGGGGAGTCCAGGGCTGCACCTGCACTCACCGCTCCAGGCCAGCACCAGGGGTTTTGCAGCATCTCACTGATTAACATCAGGGCTGCAAAACAGCCCGTAGCAGGGCTGGTAGAGGACAAATCGGGCAGGTTGTGACTAAATGTGGGGACAGCTTCACTGTGCTGCCCTGCCTGCTGCTCCATCCTCCAGCACTGCAGCATGTGCCTGGGACTCGGCGGTGGCTTCACTGTGCAGGGTGTGATGTGAGGGGAAACCTTCTAGACAGCAGCCGAACGGTGAGACTTGCAAACAGCTTTGCTGCTCAGAGAGAGAGCAGTGGGGTGATGGGGCTCATCCTCTGCAGGAGGGGAGGAGAAAAGTTTTCCCTGAAAGCCCCCGGGTGGGTGTGCAAAGAGAGATGCTCCTCGTGGCACCAGTTTGGATTCACGGGGTGACCCCGCAGTGCTATGGGATGGGGCTCCCCGACACCATCAGTGGCAGCACATCCCATCAACAGGGCACAGAGTTGGGGAAGGTATTTCCGCCCCTGCATGTCCAAAAATGACAAAGGCTAGGAAAGTGAGGTGCGCTGAGTTTCCCTGGCCTGCCTGCAGTTGCTAGCCTGCAAGACAACAAACTAGAGAAGCAGAAAGTTTGATTGTGATACCTCCTTCAAGTCGATTTTGGGACTCAGGGAGTGAAAAATGGAAACGGCGCGCGGGTGCCAGCCAGCCCTCGGCGCAGCGCCGGCCAAGTCCCGCTGCAGTGACTCACTCCCCGCTGCTGCCCAGGGCTCCAGCTGACCCCGGCAGCCACCCCAGCTCGGACCACAGTTCGATGGGGCCAGGCACAGCCACCCAGGAGCTGCAGAGCAAGATCCCTGCAGCAGCATGGTGTGTATGTGAGCTCAGGATCGTTTCTGGAAAAAAAAATGTATGTGAGCCCAGTCGCTTGCAGGCACTGAACCATTACAGAATGAAGAGGCAGACGCTTGTTAATGTGGCAGTGAAAACTATATGTTGTAAGGCAGCACGTGGTTCACGACATCTTTGACTTTATTTTCCTGTTTTCTTTTGCTTTATTTTCCTGTTTATACATAGTATGTGTAAACACAGGGTTGTCTTGGTTTCAGAGGCTTCCTTGGCTATTTCATTCTTGCTAAGCTCCACGTGTATCAATGGAAAGCCATGGGGTTGCTCCTCTCTCTTCTAAATGGATCCAAAAATAGAAGCAGAGAGAGGTCTGTGAAAGGCCACCAAACAAATTAACCCATTTTTTAATTTTCTTTTCATCTTCTGTATGAAGAATTGAACAAGCAGTAATTAGAAGGCAAAGCCTGTGCCAGTAACAAGATGGGTATTAATAGGGTGCTGGCAAATTTAAAAGACATAAATATAAGCTTGGGACTCGAGTTTTCTGAATGATTTATTCAAAGGTAAAAGCAGCAGCAGCCTGACCTTGTCTCTGCTGGGAAGAAGGAAAACTTCTGCACAGAAGCCCTGTTGCTTTGAAAGGCTTTGCAGTGCCTGCAAGTTTTGTTTAAAAAGCACACACTGGGATTTTTAACATCATCCATATTTCTTTCTTTCTCGCTCTCTAACTTTCTGCTCAACAATTAAGTGCTTGTGCTGCAGACTGAGAAAGCCGCAGAGCTGCCTTGGCCCGGAGCTGGGAGACGTCATGGATTCCTGAGTGTGAAGTTTGCAGGAAAGCCCTCAGTTTGGGAGATGGAGGCGATCCAGGGGTTTCCATGGCACTGGGATAAACAGGAGGAAACAGTGAGGGAATCCCGTTATTTTACAGCATTCAAAGACTATAAACACTCGGAGCAGGGAAGGAAGTGGCCTTTCCCTCTCTAGTAACCCTCATCTCAGAGCAGAGAACTGACTTCACTTCAGGAACAAGCTCAGCCCAGTTCAGATCCCTCTTTGCACCTCCAAACGCTTACGGAGGAGGCGAGCAAGAGGGGTTCCCTCTGTCTGGGCAGCACTGGTTGAACATGGTTTGAAGAAGACTTTTTTTATTCTATTTTTTTTTCCTGCTATAGATTTTTTTTTTCTTTTTATTTTTCTTTTTTTCTTTTTTNNTTTTTTTTTTTTTTTTTTTTTTTTTTTTTTTTTTTTAATTCCTGATGCAGAGAGAAACTGCCTGCAGGCTGGTACATTACCACCACATCATGAGGTCTATGGATCAAGGTAGGGTCTCACTGGGGTGCTGAGTGTGCGTGCTGCGTGTGCGTGTGTCACCGTGCCTTTCCCTTCCCCAGGGCTGTGCCGCTCACCCTGCGGACCAGGTGCTTTACTCTGCCCGCGGGCAGCTCGGTTGGGTGGGCTGGAAGGGTTTCGTGGCAGGAAGGTCCCTCGGGGAGGGGACTGGACAGGGTTTAGGTTCAGTTTGAAGGAGATACAGAGCTGTCTGAAGAAACCTCCTTTAAACCCCAGCCAGAGGGACTCTCCTCTTCCAAGCTATCACCCGAGGAGGCTCGCTGACAAACCTCCGGGCCGCTTAACCCTTCCGCCTCCTGCCCGGGGCTGGATCTCAGGGCTCCGCAGGCGGCTTCCCCGGGCCCGACGGCGGCGGGGGCAGCGCTAGGCTCCGGCCGGCGGCTCCGAGTGGGCTCACTGCCGGCAGGGGCACG
>VXAV01007208.1:61368-90173 GCA_013399715.1 Alectura lathami | reverse complement strand
CCTCGCCCCGACGGGGCCCCCGCTGCTGGACCTCGCGGCCCGGGGGCCGGGCGCTGCCTGTGACCCCTCGGGGGCTCCTCGGGGCGCTGCTGGGCCCCTCGCAGGGTCGGCGTCTGGGCAGGAGCCCGGTGACGAATGCGGAGCGGTGATGGATGCGGAGTGGTTTGGTGCTCGTCGGGTGTTGCGGTGCCGCAGCTGTCGCTTGCAGGCGGCCGCTGGCCTTGTGGCCCTGGCCCTGTCTGGTGATCGAGTGTGCGAAAGCAGCCGGGGGAATTTCTTAATAGTTACAAAAGTTGTGCGCACGGGTGGCAGAGCACAGATGCGAAAGACGAAGCAAAAGCACTCGGCTCGATTGGTCTCCTTGGGTCTCCTTGTGACCGTGGTCATCGTGGTGGAGGGAGTACTAGGAGCTCTCAAAGGCTGCTGGAGCACGGAGTTAGGAGAGCTGCTGCTCTGACAGGGGCTTGCCCAGCCCGCCTGGATGGCAGGAACCAGGGGGAGCCAGTTCCCAGTTTGGGTTCAAACACCATAAACTTCAGCTTAAAAAAAAAGTGTCAGTCTATTCTACTTTCCCAGTCTTACACAAGTCTGTGGTACTGCAAGCATTGTGAGAAGTGTTCCCTGACTTGCTAATTTATAATTCTGTTAATGATACTAAAAAGTGATGCTTCCTATCCCATCAAATACAAATTTGTGCAAACCAGTCAAAGCCAAAAGAGACATGACCCTGGGGAAGAATTGCTGGGATGTTGTTTCTAAGATACAGCGGAGGAGGTGTTTCTTTAGGGCATTTGAAGGAAGGGATGTGCTCCTGGGGGACGGTGCAGGTGGAGGAGACCTATTAGTTCAGGCTTGTGGTGTCATTAGCAGAATGGAGAGTCCCTACTGAGCTTTAATTCTTTGTGTACTTGTTTACATATGCAAACGTGCTCCAGGTGGCAGCTGAGTAAGGGCTGTTAATGTCATGACATGTGTGAAGGTGAATGTTTTCTCAAGGTTTAATGTACATCAAACCATGATGAAATAAATCCACGATGGGAAGAGGTCAGTGATTTTAATGACAATACATTCAATCTCAGTGAAAGCTGCAGATACTTTTTTTTTTTTTTTTTTTCACGACTTATTTTCTCTCTTCAGTAGAGGGTACTGCTGTGAAGCTCTAAGTGGGAAGTTCCACAGAATATAATAGTGCGTAGGTGGGGGGTAGAAAGTTTAATCTTCTCAACCGCATAAATGCAGAGCAGTGTATGCTTGTAGTAGAAGTAACTTCCTTCTTGAGCCTGCTTTCTCCACATTTGAATGACTGGGAACCGTAATTAGTAGTAATTTTGTTTGTTCCAAAGATGGAAATCATTAGCATTAAAAAAAAAATCACAACCATATATACTAGCATTGTAATCTGGAGAATATTTTTTCTCGCTTTGAAAAGGCACCAGCTAAAGTCTGTAAGCAATCCAGTATACATCTGTGACCTTTAATGTACAAAAGATTAAAGCATGTTTATATGAGAACAAAAAATGTTCAAGTTTTGTCCACATGCTGGTGGTAAATGATGCTCCTTGTTCATGTGAGATTCTGGCCTCATCTGAACTGCAGTTGGGAAAACAAGTCCTTTCAGAGGAGGATTCAAAATGGAACCAAAACCATAGGAGTGTCTGAGGATCCCAGCACTTGAGTCTGGTTCCTACATTCAAAGCCTGTCTGAAAGAGGCTCTGGTTTCCTCCGAGTTTTGGCTGTTCCACCCACCGCTCATGACAACTCCTATAATAACAAATCTCTACAAACATGCAACAAGTAATTTTTTTTTTTTTTTAAATAACCAAATGTAAATCTGAGGCTCTAAGAATGGATTGGGAGAAAAAATAATTTCTGATAAGCAATATTGGAAAAGGTTGTGATTTGATAGTATCCACCTAAGCTTATGTTTTAAAAGTATGATCTATATCACAACTTGTTGCCATGGAAATGCCAGAAATATCCTTACTGAAAGCCGCTGGCATTCAGGAGTGCATATGTGTGCCTGAGACAACAGGAACATGGACTGCTATAAAAGCAACAGGGGAAAAAAGGGTAAATAAAAATCCTACGGTCAATATTATTAATATTAGATATTCCTTGTTCAGCCAACCATTTCCATAAGCAGGAGTGTTGTGCACAGTGCCATTTTCCATGTGCCTTTTACTTTCACTCTTACTCGCCAGACTTTATTTAGCTATCTGCTCCTCAACATTTTCAAACCAGACGTGTCTGCCTGTAGCAGAACTAGGAGGTGTGCCCAGGTGGATGGGCACTGGAAACTGTGCAAGGCGGGTGTCCTGGCTGCGAGGTGAAATCGTGGTTTCACTTGAGCGAGGAAGATGCTTTCCATCCTTTTAAAGTATGTGTTAGATTCATTCCTTTCAAAGAGACACGTGGAGGAACTGCTGGTGGCATCCCAAGTTTTATCTTATTTGCTGAATATCTTTGTTTCTCAGAGGAGTAGACTGACAGAAAGCAGATGCACACGCTGAGCCTCCCTGCCACGCTGCAGCTTGCCTCCTAGAGGAATGGCAGACCCTAAAGGAGAACTTGAACTAGCTCCTGCAGATAGGATTCCCAGATGAATATGTTCTGACAAATGTTTTGCATATTATTCCATAGTACTTCCATAATGTCTCTCAGCTATGAGAGACACAAAAATGAAAAGCCAGACCTGTGCTCTGGGTCAGTTCTTGTATTATTGTTCTGTGTTCACCATGGGATGATCCACTGAGAGGCAAAACTAGCACATCATTTTTAAAACTTGACATTAACCCCTTTGAGGAGTGATCCTTGGAGCTGTGCTTTGAGCTTAAAATTCAAACAAAACCCATCTCTTAATAGGATTCCAGACAAATGCTGCCCTAGGGCAGCAGGTGAGATTGGCGGTTGGAAGTTTTTTTCGTAGAATCAAGCCTTTGCTGTAGCTCAGCAGCCCTCACGTTGCATATTGCAATAAGAATCCACAAGCAAGTGGCTATGTATATGTTACATAGGGGAAGCAGGCAGCATTTGTAAATATTAACATTCTTCTCAATGCTTGTTTGTATATAGCTAGACTCAGGGACATTGCCACGTCTTGTAGGTGTCAAACCCTGTATAATTTGTTTGCCTCATTCCTTCTTTTTCTCTCTGGTACAAAGCTATTAAAAGGGAAAAAAAAATGCTTGCAGCTCAGCGCTGGTAACTGGCTCAGTAACACAGGACACAGTGTTCAGCAGCAGCCCTACAGTAAGGAAACAAATATGCACATGTAGCAGAGAATACCAGATTTCTCTCAGGAAACCAACTTTCGCTTTGAGCTTCCAAACAGCTAGTGTAAATACCAGAATACGCAGCTTTTGAAAAATGAAAAAAAACCCTCTGGACTGGCCGCTTGAAATGACAATAAGCAGTTTAAAAACTGGACTCTTTAACTTATGCAAATAAGTAACTCCATTTAAATCATCACAGGAGCTGTGCTGCCACAAGTGGATGAGGACAAAGCTGAACTTCTCCCCTGTGTTCCCTGGGCTCCCTTGTCCC
Source organism: Alectura lathami (assembly GCA_013399715.1). NCBI lineage: Eukaryota > Metazoa > Chordata > Aves > Galliformes > Megapodiidae > Alectura > Alectura lathami. The sequence continues at coordinate 86,629 of VXAV01007208.1, read as the reverse complement.
TCACGCAGCTATCTTCAGCTTTTCTTAGATGGTGATTTGTATAAACCCAGCGTGGAATGCAGTTGCTCTGGTGATCTGTTATTCCCCGATTTCATGCTAATTAGCAAGGTCACGTTTGGCTGGCTGAATGGCTTTGAAGTTTCTGCCTCGTTTAGAAAACCAGCAGAGGGTGGGCCACTGCAGCCCCATGTACACACACACTGCCGTGCTGTGCCAAACTCGGGAAATCCCCAGAGCCCAGCAGACCTTAGTGCAGGCTTTCCTCTTTTAGAGGTGTGTGAAAAGGTTAAATCCTTTGAAACTTCAACCCATTGATCTTTTTCACCTGTTTTTAGCTGTTCTTGTTAATTGCATCTAATATGAGTACCTGGGGAGGCTGCCCATCCACCAGATGGTTAGTTGAGCCGCCTGCAGCATTCATGACCGTGTCTATAGCAGCTGGTGTTCTGTTTATTTATAACATGGTAGCATGCAGAGCCCTGCTTCCATTTCCTATTGTGAGAAGAGGAAAGATCATCTTGTGAACTAGTAACTGCATAAAGACCCTAGGGCAAACCGTGAAATAAGGAGTTGTCAGCATGGATGTGGTGCTGCAGGGCTTGGAGCATCCCGAGCAGGGCTAGGGCTTCCCAAGCCATGGGGCCTGGGTGCCAGAGTGTGGTGTAAGCTTGCTGACGGCTTGCACTAAAGCTGACGGAGGATTTGAGGAGGTGCCGGTGTTGCTTGGATGTGAAGCTCTTCCTTTTAACTCCCTTTTAAACAAGAAGGATCTCTTGTTAGTGAATCAGAGGCTGATTCAGCAGTGAAACCTGAGGCTGAGAAGCACCCAGGTGAGGAGAGGTGCAGAAGCACTGTAATTATATGTGTGGTATGGGGGTGCTAGAGGAGCTGGGTCACCCCCTGTGACATCTGTCCAGCTGTAGTCAGAAAAGCCCTCTTCAGGAAGAGCTCTGTCTGTATGCTGGGGTGCAGGAATGGATGAATCCTTGAAGATGACACAACCCTGGGTGCGGAGCTGCACCTCCAGGACTCTCACACAAAGTTTTTAAAGCTATTCAGTTATCGAGAAACACCTTGGCTAGGTCGATTGGTCCCAACAGCCCTTTTGGAGGGGATGCAGTGGTGCCTCACCTCCTTGGGGAGCCCAGCTGCAGGGGAGCATGGCTGCTGCCTGCCACCTTCCGCATGGCAGAGATTCACTGTCCTCTGCTCCTGCCCCACATCCAGGCTCCTGGGTCAGCTTTACCTCCCCACCCTGGGGAGAAGCAGAAGTATTGCTGCATCCCTGGGGCTGTCTGCCCGGAGCCACTGCCGCACCCTGGGATGCTGCACCTTCCTGCTGGTGCCAGAGGGAGAGCAGGAGGGGAACAACCTTGTGCCCTGCTTCCCCTTTTCCTAGTACTGTTTGGAAAAACAAACTCCTGCAGTGTCTGCACGTGGGTCACACAGCCCAAGCTGCCTCAGTATATTGGCAGCGAGCTGAGTTCTACCCCTGCTGCAGCACAACCCAAAACTACCCAAGCAGAATTTTACTTCTGCAGCGCAGCGCTTGCTGCTTCACCCAGCCGCCACTTCTCCCTCCTGGTGAAGTCAGAGCGTTGCGTTGTAGCATCACAGGCGTTCCCGCAGCAACAGGCTGCGACGTCACACGCGTGGGCAGCAGCGCCTGGGACAGTGACTTCATTGCAGCTCTGAAGCCACACGGGGAGGGGACTCTCCCAAAAAGCCCTCATCCCACGGGCACTGCCAGAACCGTGCCACTGAGTCAGGGTCGCGCTGAGCCCCAGCCCCAAGCGCAGCTCCGGTGGGAGCCGAGCTCAGCCCTGCCACCTCCCAGTGCTGCTGCCTGCTGTATGGATGGGGGGAAAGTGAAATGTTTTTGCTCTGAGGAAGGCTGTGGGTGTTGTCTGCTTGGCAGAGGGTGCCTGCCGCGCTCGCTCCCTGTTAGAGCCGGGTGAGCAATCCCGGTTTGCGCGGCCGTGAAGTGCTGCCGAGTGCTCTGAGGAATGCTGCATGGAGGCAAGGTCGTGTTGCAGCTTGTTGGTGTTCATGAATGGTGTTATTAGTATCCGGAGCATGGATCCTCTAGGAGGGTGAATATGAAGAATGGAGGTGTTCACATAGACACGGTATTTCGAGGAAAAGCAAAGAAAATTAAAATAATCTAAAGCCTGACTTTTAATGAGCAAAAAGTGGTTTTTGTTATTTACAAAACCTTAAAAATAACATGTCCACATACAAATGTTTTGTTACTTTCCCCATGCCCCTCCGTGCAAATCTAAATGCGCTGGCTTCTCTGTTTCACTTACGCTGTGAGGAGCTGTGATTCTTTCCCTGTTGTATGTGTACCTGGCAGCTAGTGGCACAGGTAACATGTTTAACATGTGTGCAGGGGGGCGGCTGGTACTGTAGGTACCTGTGTTGAAAAGGGAACTGAAACAGTCCCTGTTCCTTGATGTGAAGCTGCTCAGCCTGGAGAGCTCTTTTGTGATTACTGGTCGCTGAGTGAGTCCTGCTCAAGCCCTGATGTCAAGTTTTGCTCTTTTTGGTGTTAGTTTTGCTTTCCTGCATCAATTTAAATCTGAATGATTCTTCTGAAGGCAGTGGGAATGATGTTTTGTGTAACTGCAAAGAGGGGTGTTGCTCTATTAAGATCTAAGGAGGGATGAGTTTAATTCAAAGTGAGTTGTCACACTGATATCTAGGCGTGATGTGGTAGAATTTGAGTGACATGAATGGTGTGGATTCCTGTGAGTGCCAAAGCTCTGATATCTGAGATAACGGTGCTAAAAAATGTGTAGCTCAAAATTCAGTTGCTCTTTGCTGTTTTCCCTATTCCCCGAACAGCTACGTGCTGGGATTAAAAGCCAGAGGGAACCTTAAGAACTCTGCAAGCTGGACTCTTCCAGTCGTCTCTGATGCTGTCACGTAGAAATTCTGTGTGTTGGTTTGTTTGGTTGGCTGGTTGGTGTTTTTCAATAAACACTAAAGCTCAGCAGTTCCTGCAGATTTTTTCTTTAAATGGAGTTTTCTCCAGGCTGTGCAAACCATTCAGCACAAAAAGAAGCTGTAGTCCACGTTGAGGCTCCGTCCCTAATGGAGCTAATGAATTCCTTACTTTGGAAATGCTGCCACTTTGGAGGAGAAAAACAGGTTCACAGTCAAAAAGTAAAGGTGGCTTTGAACTTTTCTTACATTCATAGCAAAGCCATCTGTGGAGGATTTTGCTTTCACATTAAGGATTTAAAAGCAAAAGCTATCAGAAAAACCCTGAAATGAAATCACAATCTCTGTGTGTAGAAGCTTCACTATGGTCTTTTGCTGCTTTTGCAAAAAGCACAGTCGGCTCCTACCTGGCTTTATGTACAATGTTACTGCTCTTGGGAAATGCTCCCTCATGTAGTGTAGGAGTTGGAGAAAATGTTGGAATGGTTATTTAAATATTTAAGTGAAACAGTCTTTGCCTGTAACACATACTGATTTGTGCCCAAGGTTGAACAGATAAAGCAAATTAATCTCAATCTCAAACTGTGCTGTTTCAAGTATTTCCTACTGGATACATTGAAATCTTTAAAAACATAAAAAATCCTGGTAATATTTGTTCTTGTGCAATGACAATTATTATTCAGCACCCAGGCTAGGGAAACTACAGGTGCTGATGCACATGGAGGGGTCTGCCCCAGGGTACCTGGCCTGACTCTGCTCTCAGCCGCCCCTGGCACTGAGCACCCAGTGGGGTGCTGGGACGAGATCCAAGCTGGGCTCGTTGTTGCCAGTGGGAATTCTGCTTTTGCCTCGAAACATCCTTTTGCTCTGAAGTCTGGGGACAGTTCACAAAACTGAGAATCCCTGAGAACTGGGAATTTTTGTACCAGTAGTGAGGGTTGCACTGATCACTTTTACCTGTTATTCCGTACTTTATAGTCCCTCTCTGTCCAAAATGCTGCTTGAGCTGAAATCAAAAAGTGATTGCCTGTGAGCGTGGGGTTCGATCCTTTCTATCTCTCATCCTTTTCTGACAAACCTTTGTGAATATGTTTCTGATGTTTCTGATCATCTGGTGCTTTCTTGTCTGAAACCAGTTACCAAAACTCACTGACATGATATGGAGCCAAACAAATCTTCACACAGAACTGACTTTGTAATTTAATTTATGAGCTTGAACTCGGCATTGGTTTCATGAAGCCTTTTTTGGCTGGGATGTGCTGTGTAAGAAATATTTTTCTCTCTTCACCAAAAGCTATTCCTCGGCCTTTTGGTTTTGGGTAGACCTATTTGGAAGTGGTTTCATGACATGATGGTCTCAGTCCAGCTCGTAACTGGTGAGCGTTGACCAAAATCACAACACCCCCATTGGTGCTAATGGGTGTAGTTGGCAAAATGAATAGGAAGGCCAGCATCTAAGTGGGCAGAGAGGCTGATGTGTCATCTGCCCCTCCAGGTGACCCCTCTAGCTCAGGGCTCAGGTAGTGGGAGCCTGGCAGGGCAGTGTGGAGGTGTTGGCAGTGCTTCTGTCCATGCTGCTTTGAGCACTTGAGCTTCCCTGGCTGTTAATCCAGTACTTTTCACAAACATTAATTGCAGTTAAAAATAATTAAATATTTACCTAATCTCAGATCACAACCAGTTTATAAATATGCATATTTTTAATCCGTGATTGCTCAGCTTCTGTAATAATATTTATAGTCTTAAAGAGACCCTTCTTTTTCCAGAAGAACCGACTCCACATAAAACCAACAGCCCACCCTCTGGAGTTGCATACGCTCACGATGTCTTGGACTGTGGCCTCAAGCCATGCCCCCTGCCTTTTCCTAGCATTTCTGCAGATCCCATGGGCAGATATGGACAGCCAGATAGCATAGGGACAACACCTACACACCCTGCCAACGCTGCAGGGGCCTCTGCTCCAAGCCCTAGGATTGAAATTACTCCATATCCTGAACTGATTCATTCAGGGGGTCCCTTCCGCAGCAGAGACACAGATGTTCTTTTGGTAGAACATCAGTCAAACTCAGCTACCACTAGCCCAAGGGTTACCCTGCCTGTCCCTGGCTATGAGGGCTACAGAGAACCACTGTGTCTGAGCCCAGCTAGTAGCGGCTCCTCTGCAAGTTTCATTTCAGAGACAAATTTATCTCCTTGCACATCACCATGTGTTTCACCAAATAATGGTCCTAGTGATGACCTTTGTCCGCAGTTTCAAAACATCCATACTCATTATTCTCCTAGAACCTCTCCAATAATGTCACCACGAACAAGCATCACGGAGGAAACCTGCTTGGGACAACGTTCACCATCACCACGTCCCAACTCAAGGTCTTCATCACCAGGTGCAAAACGGAGGTACTCTTGCACTCAGCAGCCTTCCACTTCTCCACGACAGTCAAGGACCCCCTCTCCACAATCCTCTCCACGCATCCCCTTGAGGGAAGACAGCTCTTCAGTTACTTACACGCAGTTGGCCAGCGCTCCTCTTTCCATGGATGCTATGAGCAGCCTTCCTACAGATCCTTCCTGCGGTGTTCCCACGAAAATTTGGAAAACCAGTCCTGACCCTTCATCAATGCCTTCCCACAAAAACAGCATTCCGTGCCACGTCTTTCAGACTGTTGACTTCCATGGGCCCTGCGAGCAGGAGGACAGGAGAAACTCAGCGCCAGAGTCGATTTTGTTGGTTCCGCCATCCTGGACAAAGCAACTGATGCCAGCAATACCTATCTGCAGGTACGTACTTCTGCTTTTGGTTGTGGGTCCTCTCATGGCATGAAGCCCTCTCTTGAACGTGGTGGTCCCCAGGGAGTGTTTCCTTGGGCAGATCCTGCTGCAGAGCAGAGCTACGTACTCAGAGGTGCAACAAGTTAATGGAAGCTCAATATGTTATGGTTCTGAGAGATGGAAAATCTGAGTTTGAAAGAAACATCATCAAAGTGGTTCGTTGGTACCACACCATGCAGCAAATTCGTATCAGTTTGCAAGGCTGTTTGTATAAATAGCAGATTCCAAACTGTCTTTGACAATGTTTAAATGTTTTTATTCCATCCTGCTACTTTTAAAGAAAATGGTTTGGTTGCTTTTCTAAATTCAGTAAATGTCTCACAAATCTCCATCAAATATGAAAACAGTTCAGAAATTTCCCAAGTCGAAATAGAGTATGCTGCTCCACATCAGACCAAACATTCATTCAACTCCAAGCAACTTATTGTTGGTTGTTTATTTGTTAACTGCCATTTAGCCAAAATCTCAGTTGCTGCACAACCCTGATCAGCCTCCTCCACTGTCTGGCACTGGCAACACCCAGCAGCATGCAGGTTTGGACCCTGTTTGCTGCACACCTGCAAGAATGGCAGTTTCCAAATCCATTACTTCCAGTAACAACTGGAATCCCGTTGGCCCTGCCATCCCTCATGTCAGGAAGGTTTTCCCGACACTGGGGCAATCTTGCACTGCTCTGGACATGGTGAACACAAGTTTTAAGGTGAAGAACACAGGTCGTGACTTTCTGTGGCTTGTTACATCAGTCCAGGCAGCAGTTTAGACTCGAAAGTAAGAGTTGGTTAAAATCCAGTGCAAACTCTAGTTGTACGTTCCATTGTATTCGTCCTGTGTGATAAACTCTTGTACATTTTGGTAACAGGAGAACTAGTATCACTTAAGAATAGTCAGTATTTTCTTCTTGGGATTTTATTATTTGTGGAAATCATAAAATGTTATTAATTTGCACAACTGGTAAGTAATAGTAAATGGAAATAATGTTTCACAGTGTATGCTACCTATGAATAAAGCTCAAGATGTACAGCAAAAGCTAGATAAAAGAGGGAGATGCAGCTGCTGCAGATATCTGTATTTAAGAATAGAAAGTTGCCTTGCTTTTGCCAGGAGATGGGCCCACAGAAATTATTGTGTTCATCCTGAATTTCATCCAAGTTTGTAATCAGACATAAGCAGAACAGCCTGCAATCACAGAAATTGATAACAAACTCCTGAATGTGTCAGTGGAAGCAGCCCTGCTGGGGTTTTTGGAGGAGAAACAGGTCAGGACTTCAAGAAAAAAACGTGCTGAAGGCTTCAGCTTGTCTGTCTCTCTGTGCCCAGCTTGCCCGTCCAGTCGCTGCCGCCCCTCGAGTGGCCGCTCTCCAGCCAGTCCGGCTCGTACGAGCTGCGCATCGAGGTGCAGCCCAAGCCTCACCACCGCGCACACTACGAGACCGAGGGGAGCCGAGGGGCTGTCAAGGCCCCGACCGGAGGCCATCCTGTCGTCCAGGTAAGGGACTGGAGGGGAACTACATGGAGAAAAACTGGGGCTGGGTTTATGGTTAGAAGTCATGCTGGGGGCTGACCCTGAAACAGGGAGCATGTGGTCCTAGGTGTGTTTGTAGATGCACATAAAATGTTTGAAGTTGGATGGTGGTGAGTTTCTGGAAGCTTGGAAAGTTGGTTTGCATTGGCTTGTGAAAAGCAAAAGTATTTGCTACCTTTTCTGGGCTAAAAGTCCTGTGATCCAGCTCTGTCACAAGATGTCCAGATGCCCTGAATTCCAGCTGAGCCCATTTTACTGTGAGAACAGACTCTTCTCTGTCAGTTAGGGTGTTTTGTGAGGTTCAGGACGTATAGACATCAAGCCTGGCTTTCAAGCTTAGCGTAGCTCAGTGACCAACCAAACTGAGATTTAAAATAAATAGCAGATTGTGTTAGATCTGCAGTACCATGTCCTCCTACGCTGCAGTGGTGGATGAGGCTTTCAGAGCCATGCTGTCCCAAGTACCCACAGGGCAATTTCCCATCAGATTTAAAGGAAGGTAGAGCTGCCCTCTGGCTGTAGGGCTTCTCCATCAGCGCCCCTTTAAATGTTGGTCAGAGAATTTTGTCTGTGTGTGGTTCAAGTGCTCAGCAATCCATTTCAGTCTCGTGCCTGGCTAATGCGTAACCTGCTGACACTGTGTCCTCCTTGTGTGCGGTTCTGCTTGTCATCTGTGGTAACGCAGCCTTCTTTCTGTCCTGGATGTGTGACACCAATAGGAAATTATGCTAGCTGAGTTGTCATGTGTTAAGGACAACAAAATTACATGCAATGGGAATGACGTCTATAAAGCTGTGACTATGGAGAGGATGTGTTTACCAGCTTTGTAACTCTATAGAGAAAAGGTGAGTAAGTTTAAGCAGGAATGCCCTCCTGAATTGGGCTGATGTCTGTACAGGAACAAAATTTTCTGTCTCTGAGGTATCACTTACATTGCTATAAGGAATCCAGTTCTGGTCCTAGCTGTGCTTGTGAGAAGGGAATTCACACTGCTGAAGTAAGCAGACAAAATCCAGGTAACCAAATGTGGCTCTCTGCTGACCTGATAAGCTGATCCATTACTCTGCTGCAGAGCATGAAGGACTTCTCCTTCTTCACTATGCAATGTCCAAGGTAAAAAAAAATAAATAAATAAAATGGCTGAGTAGCTGGACTGTAGCCATTTGGGGCCACATCAGGCTTTTCACTCATTTCCTCCTAATTTCAGACAGTATTGTTCAGGAAGGAAAGCCAGGCTTTTGGTCAGGGTTGCAAGGTGTTAGTGCGATATTGCTGGTAATGATGTATGACAACTGTACGAATCAGCCACAGCTCCAGCTCTCAGTAAGCAATGTTGAGGCGCATCCTATAGATGTTCCCATCACACTCATGACTTGCTGCAGCAAGCCTGAGCCAGGAAAACACTGAAGTTTATGCTCAGTTTTAAGCATGTGATCTCTACTAGTAATTTGACTGGGTTGATTTGTTCTTAACTTCAAACATATGTTAAATATTACCCCGCAGGCTCAGGCCCTATTAAAATTAAGCCATAAATTGTTAAATCAATGAGTTTGTTTACTTTGGTTGAGCTAGACTTGTGTATGTGAACTGGATACTTGAGTAAAGGGTGCAGGATAATAATAAATAGCAATCACATTTGCCATAACTTAATATATGCCATTTTAAAAAAATTTATGAATCTGACAAACTCATAACCCACCACAGTGTGTTGGAAGCTACATGGATATATGACCTATATCTGCAATCAGCACTTGCTCATTTCTCAGTTGCTTACGAATAGTATCATTTGCCTTCCCAAGACGTTCCTATCCACTGGATGTTTATTGCAGTAAATGAGTTTCTTGTCACATGGGGAAATACAAGTGCTTTGTTTCCTTCCTGTAATCAATACCAATCAAAGAAGGATTTATATTTTCTGTTGGAGACAGGAGCTGATATTCCTAGTTTTATCATAATTTGCCATCAAGCTTAAGTTCTTAAACTGTAAATTCAAAGATCCAAGTTAAAGTCTCCCAAGCAGATGTGTCTCCACACAGCTGTGCCTGCATGTGGCGGAAATATGGACAGTTTCTTTATGAAGGTTTATTATAAACCTGGAAGTATTTTTTGGATTTCTATTCACTCTAACATAACAGAGTTCATATGGGTACAGAGCAGTGAGATAGTTGCACCTGTATGGTTTATGACATCTGAAACTCATGAAGGCTAGTAAAAGCCAAAGCTTTCATGTCATAAGTTATTTGGCTTCAAGTTGTTTTTTTTTTCTTCTTTCCCCTCAGTGCATTTTAACTTTTGTGTTCCTGTCAGATTCCAACATTACAGCAACAGACAAAATGAAACAGGAGAGATTTTTAAAGTTGAGGAAAGTGTGCATGAGTTAAAGGCAACTGGTTGCAAGGAAATTAAATTACATTACTTTTCAACAAGATGTATCTATTTTCAGCCCCAGAGCAGAAATGGCGATGTTTACCCAGGGATGGCAGGCTGAAGGTCTGCAGGCTTCAGACCTTACACTGGGGACTTGGTGCACTTTAAAAATGTCAGAATTGACCACACCAACCACCATTGGTTTTTGTTTGTTTGTTTGTTTGTTTGTTTTTTGAGCACTAGGACCCCTCCATGCCACCTTTCTTGAATCCAATGCTGTCTCTTAAACTTTTGGACTTAAACACTGAGAAGCCACACTTGCTCTGTGGGGGCAAAACCCCACCAAAGTGGTAAAATTTATAGTAAGAGTGAACATCCCATTCATGTTACTACATTTTACAACAACTTTTCATAAACTGCTATTCCTCATATTTTCATCACCTTTTCTAAAATATTTTTTTTTTCTGATTCTTCTGATTTCCAATTAAATTAACCCTTCATGTGACTCATTATCCAGCTAAGCCTTCTGGAGGAAGAAATACTGGCTAGCTTTTGCAACATGATGTTGGTCTGCAATATTTATTTTTCAAAAACTGCATTTTGCATGCAGGTTTCTTCTTTTGGGTGCTCTGAAGCTACAGACCAGCAGATCTCATATCCTCCAGCCTTATCTTGTGGTTTATCTTTCTGATGCTGCTTCCTCTTCTTCACATGTCTAGCCCCGAGAGTTTGTGCTCTGCACCAGTTATGCACTCCAGGTTTGGCAGGAGAAGAGTCTGCTTAATCAAAATGACAAATTAGATGGGCCACACAGAAGAGGCCATTTGCTTTGTTTACCTGGAGAAGGAAGAGGGACACCATTCATCCCATGTAATGTTCACATCATCGAATTTCAGAGCCCATCTAGAGACACGGGGGAGTGTAGGTTCTCAGTTCAGGTGTTCTGAATCACTCTTGGGGGAAAGCTACAGCTTGTTATCAACTACAGTGAAACTTGAGTGTCTGTTTTAGAGAAGTTGAATGCCAGCATTTAGCCAGGGTATCCCCCAGATGTCACGTCTCTAAGAATAGCAAGGAAATCTGGAGTAGCAAGGACAAAGCGGAAGTTTGCATGCACCCACCTTCTTGTAGGGCCATCCAGTTGCTAGGACAGCAGAGGAAGGGTAAGCATGATTGTTTTCCTCTTTTCCAACTTCCTTTCAGTGAAGTTTAGGGACAGTTGCTTCCTTGTACCCAACTGCTCATGACAAGGCTCTGAAATAGGTATATTTCTCCTACTGCACACAGGAAGATGTGGCAATATGAACATCTCTGCTTCAGGGAGACAGATTTCCAGTTCTTCAGCACAGGTTGTCCTGTCTTTGAACTGTTTAAGAAGGCAATGAAAAAGAAAGACCTTTTTGGTAGCAAAGGTTGGATATGAATGAGCAGCAGTCTCTGGTCCATTAAAAGCCACAACAATTCAGAAAGCCTAGTGGTTCTGTTTTTATCCTGTTGCTTTGCATGAAACTAGACTTTTTTCAAGATGGAAATGAAGTTGCACACAGTTGTGTGATATTTCAGGGAGTTCTAAGAAGAGCCCTTGTCCTTCCTTCAAGGCAAGTAAAAGGGAAAGGAAAAGCTTTAAAGGAAGATGAGCAGTTGATTTACACAAATGATTGTCCACATACTCTGGGTAGTTGGATCTGTACTTGCTTCATTAGAAATAGATGCATTCTGAAGTACTTGGGGTCCTTGTATGTGATCAGTGCTGGATAAATGTGTGATTTACTGCTGCATTCACCTAATGCAATTGAGAGCAGTGACAAGAGGCCTCAATTTCAGCTGTGCATTTGCCCTGGTCTATGGAGAAGCCAAGGTACATGATTTTGCTGAGAATCTGTTTGAGAAACTTGTTTCTGTCTTTTTCCCCAGCTGCCTCTGTGTTTTAGACTTAGCTTGCTGTAGACAGTCTCTGGGGAAGCTGGTGTTTTATGCAGCTCTTCAGCACAATAATTTGTAATAATTTTCTCAAAGGAGCATGCCTAACTCTGTCATTTTGTTTTTTATTGCCATCTTAGCAAAGCCTTCCCCTGATAGATTGCTTCTCTAATTTATCTTTACAAAAGGCTCAAATCTTTCTGAATGAAAGCAAGCACAGAAGTAATAAGTAACTTTGCATCTCTCACTTAGTTTCTCTCACCCTCCGTGCATTATTAACTCAGTTTTTCATCTACAAACCTGTCATTTTCTACTGCTTGTGTCAGACAACTCAATCAATTCAGCACAACTCAAGACTGTAATTTGCAAAAGCACAAGTACACTTGTTGCTGGGGCTGCAATTTTCAAAGGCAGCACACAGCCTGACTCTACAGACAGCCATGAACACAGCGTGCCCCGTGCCAGCCGACTCAGGCTAGGGATGACTCGGTGTTTGGATACTGGGACTCTGTGCAGAGAGCAGCATTGCTGGCTCATCTGTGAGGCTGCTGCCAGAGGACGAGTGGGCTGGGACCATATCCCCGCCTTTAAGCAGCATCGTGGTGGTTTGGGCACTTCCCCAGGAAGTGGCAGCCCCACACTCGGGCTCTGCTCTGCTGCAGGCTTCGACAGCTTCACGGACATGCCCCCAGCAGCTTTCTCCCACTTCCTCAGGAGCCCTCGGACCATGTGGGCAGGGAGCAAGCTATCTGCAACTGCTTCCCCTGCTGCTGAGTTGAATGTGATCAGTTAAACTGAGCAACGAAGCTGAGAGAGAGGAGATAGAAGGGGTCTGTCGTCCAGATCAGAGCATCTGGGGCACCTGCTTCCGCATTTCCTCCTTGGAGCAGGAGAAACCTCAGGTGGTCTGACACTGCAGCCCCTGCCTGTTGCCAATATCCTGAAGTCACCTGGGAGTTGTATTTGTTTAATGAAAGCCCTGCCAACACAGATGTTGAGGACAGCGGTGAGGTCCTCAGTCTCCTCTGTTCTCGGCATGAACAACATCAGAAGCTGTTGAATGTTCCTCTGACAGAGGTTCGGGAGCAGGAACCTCCAGCTCGGCAGCAAAGGGCAAACTGGGCAGGAGGCGTGTAAGCGAATGTCCTCATGGGCCTCGTTCCAGAAGCCAATGGGAGGTGTAATTCTGGTATGAGTTTATCATCCCACTGCCATAATTACATCTCCTTCATAAGCTTGATTGTAACAGTAAAAATTAAATGCATTAACAAAGTGTTGAACTTTATATAGCATCCAAATGCAGACCAGGCCTACAAAATACTGCTGTGGGGATGGAGGCAGTGCGGGGAGTCCCTGCGTTGTCACAGCTGGGGCTATGCCACATGTGCTGGGTTCCTCGCTTCTGTTCTTTAAGGCAGGAAAGCTGCACAGAGAGGTATGGAGAGAGCAGCACAGCACAGCCCATTTTCCCCTGGGTTTTAATTTTTAAAGCTGTAGTGACTTGCATAGCCTCTTTATTTATTTATTTATTAAAACAAGCTGTAATTGTAGAGTTCTAAATGGAACACACAGGAGCTGCTTTACAATAGCAAACGTATGTTCACTTTCCTTTTATATTTGAAATTTGCCGTATGTGTTTTCTTGTGGTTTCCAAGTCAAAGAAGACTTTGTTTTCTAGCCTAGACTTCCTGTGGGGCTCTGACTTGTAAATGTATGTGACTTCCAAGATTCAACTGATTCTTTTACTTATTAGTGAAACCAGAACCTTTGATGGAAACTCAAAACCAAATCACAGCTTGATATCATAATTCACACTCTTGCAAGCAGGGCTAGATTAGAGATGCACTCCTGCTGAAACAAAACTGGCCTGCCCCAATGGTTTACTGCTGGGGGCACGTGGGGGCAGCTGAGTTTGTCCTTCTCCGCCTGCCCTCCTGTTCAGCGAAGGGGAAGTCTGAGGTTCAGGATGAAGCTGGGTGCTTGCACTTCCGTAGCATTTGGCCTCTGCAGGCTGTGCTGGACTCATGCAGCAAAGCTGGCTCATGCTGTGCAGTGCCTCTGTACCACTCTCATAGCTTTTACTTCCTCTTTGTAGTGAGTGGGAGCCTCACACAGGCTCCTGGCTGCTTTTGGACCTTGCAGGGATTCTGCCCCCAACTCCAGAACAGCGTTTGACAAATTGGCTGCCTGTTTCATGCCTATTTTACCTGCAGGATTACCGGCCTTATTTGCACAACTGTGGTGATTGTACATGCCTGTTGAGCTCTGAGCTGTAGGTTCGTGGATATGTTTACTGTGGTTACATGTGCTATTGCAGGGATCGATGTGCAATTCTGAGAATGCAGACCTTGGTTTTAGGTATGTCTGGGAAATTCTCTTCAAAACTAACATACCATCAAATGCAAGGGTAGATGAGTGTCCTGGTAGCATACCGGTAGTGTGGCTGTATCTTGGGATCTGTCTATGTGAAGGTTCACTGGGGGTTTGCTGGAGGCAATGAGGAAATGAAATTACTGGATAAATCAAAAGTTGTGTTGGAAAACACAAATGAGCTTGAAATTAGCTTTTATTAACATATGGGACTGGACTGAATAATAGGGAATATCAAAGATGGTACCTAATAAACCAAAATCAGAGGAAGAGATGGCTCATATGCATTCCCTAACACTAATGCAGGAAAAGAACTGCTGGATAACAGTGAAGATAATTAGCTACTGAGAGAATTTAACAGAATATAAACTACATCCTCTGTTGCTTAAAGTCATTAAGCTGGGTCTGTGTGTCCCAGTGAAAGGGTTGCTGTCCCTTGCTCAGAGGTGACATGCTGGGTGAGGGTTAGGGAAACTGAGGCACAGAGAGGTAACAACCTGCCCACATTGCAAAGTGTGGTCAGTGTCAAGATGATCAGGAACTGAAGCCCGCTTTGACCCTCAATTGCTTTATCCTGCGAGCTGCCCTCTTTGCCTCAGACCTCTATTTTAGCCCCTGGTAAAAGCAAAAAGCCCAGTTAGACGCTGGGAGCCTGGTTGTCGTTTGCTGTAAGTCGCAGCAGTGCAAATGAGATTCAGTCCTTGGAAATCTGACAAAATTGTCACCAAAGTAAGAAACATTTAAAATCAAATATAATAAAAACTCATCATTTAGCAGAATCAGATGTTCACAGGATTATCTTCTGAGGCCTTTTTAAACTGCTTCACTTAGGAGTAGAAAGAACCGAGGCAGAAATTTCCTTCTGGTTTGCGTTCTTTTGCTATGTCCCAAGTATATTAAATTGAACAAAAACATGTGACAAGTTTCAGCTTTATTGCTCAATGTCAGCTCTAACGAAAGCAGGCAGGCAAGTTGCTACATGATATGGTGTCTGGATGAGGTCTTTCTGTTAATTACTGACAGCTATTAATGCGCCACTCTCCCTAAGACAATACAATTTTCCATCTTGGTCAGGGTATTGTTGAATAAAGGTCCCCCCAAAAATCCCTGGAATTGCTGCAGCCAAAAAGTGTTAGTGAGGGGAAAGAGCAAATCCAAAACACAAAGTTCCTTCAGCCCGGAAACGAACTGAACAGGCACTGCAGGAACGCTGTGGGCAAGCAGGGGCTATTCAGACAAGCACATCTTCCTCTGATCTGCTGTGGATTGTCCTGAAACGCCTGCTGGCGTGGAGGTTCGTGCCAGACTGATGAAGAGTCTGAGCAGGGGAATAAGTTGTGCCTCAAGGGTTTCTGACACCACGGGTTTAGCTCTGCAGCCTCTGGCTGCTTCGGGAGGAAGGTGGGAGTTGGGGGAGCGGGGGCTGCTTCCTTGAGCAGCCGGCGCCGAGACCGCGTGCTGCTCCTTATTGCGCTGAGGGGCGAGCCTGCAAGTGCTTTCTTATCTTCTCATGTACAGCAGGAAAAGGGAAGAAGTAGGAGGAAGCGATTTCTCACGCGGCTTTGTATTTGCTTCTAATTAAGCGTTGCCAGTCGAGCTCTGTTTTCCCACTTTTCACCAATGCCTGATGATGGTCTCTCTGAATCACCATGGAGTTATTTTCAAAGCTGACCACACACATGCACACCCCTTTCAGAGGGAAGCTGAAATGACTTCCAAGGGGAGATAGCAAGTAATATGCAGCAGTTAATAGGCCAAGCCTCCTGTTACGGTGAGCTGAAACGAGCAGAAGAGCTGATTAGTTTCAAACAAATAAAAACACCAAGTCTAGTGAATTCATTCCCCAATTTTATACTCTCCTTTTGGCAGGAGCTTGCATTGTCTAGACAGGAAGATGTGCACAATCAGCTTTAAAGATGTAGCTTTATACCCCCCACTGGAGAAAGACCTCAATTCCTGACAAGCAAAGCTCTGTTGGGATGAATGGGAAACAAATTATTCCCTTCTGCTGTCGTAGGGGATCAGTGTCTGTATCACACAGACTGCATCACACAGGTTCCTTTAAGATTTGCAAATGCTCCTGCTGTTGTCTCGCAAAGCCCATCACTGTTTTCATGTGGGCCAGGTATTTAGCTTGCAGATGTGCAACACTTGAAGTCCTCAAGAAAATTTGGCTCTGAAACCTGCCAAAGGCACATGCAGAAACTTTCAATACTAGCAGAAACCAAGATCGAGATCGTGTGGCTGGTGAGAGGAGTTAGCGCAATTAGTGCTAATTGCAGAAAGAGGTTGGCAACCCCTGCAGGGAAGCACAGCATGGCAGGGATGATTTCTCACTGTGCTCATCGCCTGTGGGGCCTGGCAAATAACTGCACCTCTCTGCCTTGGTGTTTCTATTTAAGAATACTTTTCTCCCTATCTGCTCTTCCTACCTCTTGCTAATAACATAGTTCCATATATACAACAATAATATTTAAATTCAAGTAAATCTGTGCAAGATTCAAAGATCTAAATTCCAAAAGTTTCCCTAAATTCCCACTTTATATGCATATGTTGTATCTGTGGGTGACCACCTGCAGAATCTTGAAGGAATGCACCTTTCTTTCTGGCTGCTGTCAGTGTATCACTCAGTTACCAGATAGCATAACTGAGCAGTGTTGCAGGCTTTGCTTCTGCAAAGAGATTTGTTACTTACACAGTACGGCAAAGGTGAACCCATGTTTTTAAGTCACCACAGCCAGGGCTTATCCAAACTGTGCAGCTACAGGGTTTAATTCACCTCAGCACTGGGTTAGGGACTGATTTGGGCTTGGATTTCAGACTTGCTCTATAAGTGCTTGTGTATTTGGAGCTGAGCTCTCCATTTATAAGAAGACTTGACTTTTGAAGTACTTCAGGAAAAGTAATGCATTCTTTCATGTGCCTAATGCATGGTCTCAGTGGCTGCAGTTGCCTATACTATAACAGCTATGTTTGGGTGGGTAACTGGACTGCCCACACACAGCAGCAAATGGCACATCTGCTCGTGTTTTGCATGCAGACTTGCATGTGCCATTCTGAAAATGGCAGTTAACTACCCCTTCTCCCAGATTTGACTGTTACTGATCCATGTATGGAGTGCAGAATGAATGAATTTTGTTTATGCAGAGGTGAGCTGATGATTTTAATCATGGCACAAATTTCCATTTTGTTTAGAAACATGATCATAGCAGCAAACCAAACAAGAAAAGTCTCCTTGTTTTCTGAATGATGTTATTTGTTTATCTGCCAGAGTGCTTTGCATTTCCTCAGGTCACAGACCAGCCCATGTCTGGCTGTGTTAATATTATAACAGTTATGCAAAAGTAAAGTTTAAGAAAAATCTTTCAACTGAAAGAAATAGGATCTTAAAATACCAAACTAGAGTATGGAAAGGTACACATCATGTCTGGCTTCTCTTTCCCCTTGTGGCAAATGTGACTCAAAGGAGTTGGTTTTTTTCCAGCTCGATCTGTATACAGTTTGGGGGAGTTTTATTGTGAATAGCGCACCTTATAATACACAAACATATTTCCTTCCAGAGTTCTCTATTCATAAATCTTTCTTAATTCTCACTCTCTTGAAACTGAAATTCAGATGATTTTTTTTTTTTCACTGAAAGAAGTGAGAAAGCACCTTGGCACGGGGCTGGTCCTCTACTCTCATCTCTGGTGAAGCTCTCAGTTTGCCTGAGCAAGCAGCGAGGCATTGCACCCTCCTCTTGGGCAGCTGCAGCTCACTGCAGTGTGAGCTGTGTTCTGTCTTTCCGAGAGATGAGCAGAAGAGTGCGACTAGAAAATGGAGACGTTAGAGGGGCCTGGTTGTTGCTAAGGGAGGAAAAATGAACTTCAGAGTTATTATTTAAAAAACATCTTAAGTCTTCACTTCTCCATAGGGTTCTTTCAGAGTCTCTTTTGCTCCTTCTTTGTGTCGCCAAAGGAAAGATCATCTTTCTGGTTGAATTGTAAAGTAGCTGCCTAGCATATTGGAGGTGAGCGTTTGTGGAGACTTACAGTCTCACCCAGTTCAGTTTTGAGGAAAGATGTACCTGAAACAAAGCACTAATGTGTTCTTTCATTCTAGCTCACAATGAATTTCTCTGTCTAAAAATGGCAGCACAAAATATTAATTCCTTCCTGTCTCTGTGAAGAAGGTTTAGCATCCCTGTTGCCCTGTTACAGATAAACAGAGAGGTTATGCGGCATGACTAAAGCTACATAGAAAACTAGTGGCAGAGCTGGGTGTGAAATTCTGACTTTAATGTGCCTGCAGCATTTCTGTGAGCTGTCCATCCTCAGTTTTTGTTCCTAACTCATCCTGCTATATTCTTAGCATATGAATGTCAGACGGAAATGCTTGTGCTGAATGATCACCTATATTAGCCTTTAAAATATAAAATGTGAACAATTAACTCAAGGATGCATGTTTTAAAATTGGGATGCTTGACACTGTTATGTATGTTTTTCTCATTGTATTTGCTTTTTGTAAAGCTATTTTGATTTTAGAGTGAAGTCATCCCAAAGCATTGCCATAATGCTATAAATTACGAAGTCATTACCCTACTTTTTTTCCGCTGATCAAACAATTTAAAATCTGGTCCTGTGAAGGACCAGGTCTTTCACTATGTGTTTTATACCCCCTCATCCCACAAGTGACACAAACATTGCCATTTGAACAGACAATTGGCTCCTTTTTTTAAGCACATATACATTTATACAGGCACACACATGCATATTATTAGAAGACTAGGAATAGTTTCACCTTGGGAGCTCACTGTGTACATGAGCAAAACTACCACCTACAATTAATTTTAAAGGTGGCCAGTATTAAAACCTGTGTACGTAGCCAGTTCTGCTACAGCTGCTACTGACTGTGCTCACTTGGGGCAAATTTTCTTTTGTAATTTATTACCTGTTTCCCTCTGTTCCAGTCTCCCATCGATAACTCTGGGCTTTTGCTCTGCCAGTTCATAGGTGGAGTGAATGCTGCATTGCTGTCACTGTAGCCACCACTCCAGTCCAGAGGGTCCTCTCGTCATCCTAGCTGGGTCCACAAAGAATTGTTCTGTCAGGCATGACAAGAACCATGTACTTAAAAACTCCTCCTCTCTTCTCCCTCTCCCCTTGTAAAGACAAGATGGCTTTTTGTCATACAATGGCTTTTCACTGAAGGCCAGGAAATCTCGGATTTTGAAAGTACTGTGCTTAGGGTGGATTTCAGTATTGCTCCTGGAGGACCTGGGCTTAGTGGGCCTCCTCACAGGCAAGCAGGAGATGATTCATGCATTCAGGCCTGTTCCCATTAGATCTATCATCCTGACCTCTGTTGCCTTTAATCTTCAAACTTTTTGCCTCACTCTGCACATTTCTGAATCTCCTCATGGCTGCCATCATATTTACCACATTCTTGGCAACGTTGCTCCCCCAGTACCAACCCTTGTGCTTGGAGTGCAGATCCGCTCCTCCTCCACCTCGCTCCCAGAGCCAACCAGCATGTTGGCACAGAGCCTTGGAGCCTAAATTCCCCCCTAACAACGTACCAAAGCGCTTGTGCAAGTGAGTTATCGCGGGTGTCTGAGCTGCGGCTGGGCCAGGTTCTGTGGATCTTCTGTGTGCGAGCCGTACTTAGGCCCATTGGCTTCAATGGAGCTATTCATGTAAGTGGAGGCTGCACATTTGTGCCCTTGGGTTGTAAGGTCTCTGGGGCGTAGACCCTGTCTTTGTGTGCGTTACAAATATGTGCTAGATGAGTAATGATAGCTCTGAGGAGTGAGTGTCGCTTTACATTTGCCTTGCTGAAGGAAGGTTGCCAGGATCTCACTGATGCTGCATGTGGTCCCATTCCAGGGGAGGAATTAATCCTTCTATGCAAAGATACCTCCTGCTGACTGGTAAAAAGAAAAAAAGAAAAAAAAAAGGTTTGGCCATGATTGCCATTAGCTTAATCTTCCCTTTTTGTGATCTTCCAGTACTATTTGCTTTGCATGGCTTCGTCAAGCTTTTGTATGTGGACAGAATAATTGAAAACAAATTTAGTGTGTCTCAGACCATAAAGTTCCCTTTCAGCTAGATCTCTGGCTATGTGGTGGATGAATGTCTGTTTTTCATTTCTGGTTATGTGAGAAATTTAGAATGATTTGATTTGTAATTTTGAATGTTAATGAAGATATTTCCTAGTCTTCTGGCCTGTGGAGAAATTCTGGCTTTGTTTCTTCTCTTGCAGCAAATACTGTTTAGGAATATGTTATTTTGTACAGAAGGGTCTGTTTATGTCTTTGAACAATAGAGGGCCCCACCTCTAAGGTCAACCAAGACCTCATTGTCTCACCGAACAAAGAGGCCATCTCTACCTGTACAGAAAATATTTTGTGTAAGGCAAGAGAAGTGGCTGAAGGTGAACCAACAGCTGGGGAAGGATGAGTTTCGAGGAGCAGTGACTCAACCCCACATCAGTGATTTTGGGAGAACATATTTCCTTTAGAGACTATTTAAGAACTTTGCAGGCAGGGATCTTTGTAGGGTGGAGATGTAGATGTTAAAAGGGAACATCCTCCCTGAGGGAAGAGGCTGATGGGCAGAAGGTACAGATACAATGCCATAAGCATTTGTGAAGCTGATGCTGCGTGTTTGGGACTGGATCTGGAAAGTTTGGGAATAGATGTTCATAACTGGGTAGAAAATGAGAGGTGAGAGGGCAAAGAGGAGGGCAGAGCCATGAAGATGAAGGCAGGCAGGTTGTGTCTGGTATGAGGTAGACATAGGGAAATTTGAGAACTGCAAAGTTTGGGGTGACCAAGCAAAGAGAGGGGTTGGAAGGACAATCCTTCCAGCTGGGGTTGAAATGGATGTGAGCTGAGCAAGACTGCATGTGCCAAAGCCAGAGAAGGAGATGTCGTTAACTTCTGAAACATTTATATGTAGCTTAACATTTCAGTTACCAAAATCATAGACAATCGCTAGATACTTCCTGTTTAGAATCTTAAAAATTATTATTTACAACAGTTGAAGTGTGAATCACAAGCTCAGCTTAGGCAAAGTCATTTTACTGAAGGCTAGGCTAGGCAAACACTAGGGTTTGCACGTTGAGTGTCACACAGGGCCTGATTCAAAGGCCCCTATCTCAGTGGGCATTTTCCATTAGCTTTGATAAGGTCTGGTGAAGGTGCCTATGGGAGTACCACGTATACCTGCAGGAGCGCAAGCAGGGGACTCTGTCTCTCACTGTGTTTCCTGCTGATGGGAAGCAAGGAAGCCTTGCCCAGGGCTGCACGTGCTGGGAACCAGTTCTGCTTTGCAGCTTTATCCATCCCACAGAGAAAAATCTTTTGAACATAATTTAGGATTCAGTCATTGCAAATTAAAGAAATGTACTAAAAAATGTACCTTTTGAGGGTATTTATCAAAACATTTTGGAGACATCCAAATCTCTGGTAATGGAGAGCTTGTCTGGAATTTTTTTTTCTTCTTGATGTATCTAGTATTATAACCATTAGTTACATGTTTTCCATTAACTCCTTTCCCTGTGTATCAGGAACTCCAGCAAATACTCTTAAGAGGATATCTGTCTCTGAGAGAAGAGAAGAGTCCACACTACATGTATATTTTGATCTCTGTACATCTCCATATCTGTGTACACATCTGTAGATCTGTTTAGTTTCCTGAAATGAGGGTATTGCAAGCTCTGAGTGTGATAACAGATTTTTAATGTCTTTCCAGCTTCATGGTTACATGGAGAACAAACCCTTGGGTCTTCAGATCTTCATTGGGACAGCAGACGAACGGATACTTAAACCTCATGCTTTCTATCAAGTCCATCGCATTACAGGAAAAACTGTCACCACCACCAGCTATGAAAAAATCATTGGCAACACCAAAGTTTTAGAAATCCCATTGGAACCCAAAAACAACATGAAAGCAACGTAAGCATATTTCTTTTTATTAGCAAAGTTGTGGCATGTGAAATTCCTCCTCCTGTGGAAAGCAGTCACTTAAACGAATAAAGATGTCTGCTCTGGAAGGACTTCCCGTTCCAGAGCATTTGGATGTTGTGTGAATGTAAGACCCTTTTTACAAAAGTATGAACAGACAGTTATAAGCACCTGTGTTAACGCTCCTCAAAGAGTTGCCGTTCATCAGCCAAGCATGCATGCATTTTTGCTATTTGCCCCAACTGCTGCAGTAACTATATTGTAATTGCCTGTTGTATTCAAAGTCAGAATGGATTGGTTCTGAGGAAAATGTATTGGCACTGAGGAAAGTGAGATTCGAATCTCAAGTCCTTATGCCTCAGGGACACAAACAAGGAGCAGCAGACAGTGGAGGAAAAGCGTACATTTTATTTTACAACAGTTAATGGAATAGAAAACATCTCTCCTGAACTCAGCCAAGTGCTCTGGCCGTGAAATCACACTCTCCTGTTGTAATAGGTTACCAGAAAAGCAAGCACAGGCACATCTTTTCTGTATTATTCCTTCCAGTTTTATGGAGGCAGAGGGATGAAGTGGGCACCAGTCTAAGTCTTTGGGCTTGAATGTGTGCCAGGCAGCATGAGAGTGATTGCTCTGCAGAGGGAAGAGCTGTATCTCCATCCTTCAGAGGATTCTGACAAACTTGGCAGAGAAGCTCTGTTTTCAAGTCCCCCTGCATCATCACGAAGTCCACATTCTTTATTTATCTTTTTCTTTTTTCAGAATGTATACCTCATTTCTCCCTTTCCTTCAAGCCTCTCCTTCCCTCTGCACCCAAGGAAATAAATAAAAGCCCACATCTCAAATTTAAGCAGCCAAGTGCTAAATGGAACATGATTGTCTGTTACTAACAAGTAACCCTGGAATAATAAACCCCAGCACATATGCAAGGGTGAGGAACAGTGTGGGTGTAGGAAACAGCTTGGGGTTTATCCTCCCAAAATACGATTTTAATTCATATGGAATGTGTGGTGTCTTTCAAATTGATAGCAAAACAGGTTGGCAGTGTCTGTTAATACCAGTGCTCACTGCATCCCCTGAGGACTATTGCTGAGCTGAAGAACTCAGATCTAACTATTAATTGGCACTTTCTCTTGCCTGGTTTCTGCTGTAAGCAGGCAAGTTTGCTAGGCTATACAAGGCTTCTAAGAAGTCAACCTGCATGTACACACAGCAATGTTAAGTAGCAGTGCTGGGTTCAGCAGCCCTCATCCTCTCGTGGCCACTCAGCCCTGTCCTACTCCAGACATCCTCACTTTGTGCAGGGTTGCGGTGAATGGGAACGGAGAAGAATTTTCTTTGCAGCCAGGCTGTGCCTGCTCTAAACAGCTCATATGTTTGGCAGCATCGACTGTGCGGGGATATTGAAGCTGAGGAACGCGGACATCGAGCTGCGTAAGGGTGAGACAGACATCGGCAGGAAGAACACCCGCGTCCGGCTCGTCTTCCGCGTGCACATCCCTGAGTCCAACGGCAGGATCATCTCTCTGCAAGCAGCATCAAACCCCATCGAGTGCTGTAAGTACCCTCGAGATCTGCCGGGAGCCAGCGTGGGTGTGCATATGGGACTGTGTATGCATCCTGTTTGTGCAGGAGTGTGAGCGCTGCGTGCCTTCCCAGGAGTGGTCTTATCTGTAGCGGAGGTGCAACCAGAACTTATTATCCATAAGCTGGTGGTTGGAAGCTGTGAATCTAGATCTAGCCTGGAACCCAGGTCTAATATAGGAACACAAATGAAATGGAGAGCGGGTCGGATTTTGGGTGCAACCTGGCTGTTGCTTTTTCTAGATGAAGTTGCTGAGGGGTGTGCAACTCAGGAGGCTGCAGCTGAAGCAAGGAAAGCCCAGGTTATTCTGGTATTCCCCTGAGGGACAGAAGAAAACTTGCAGTTTTGATTTCTAGGGGCATATTCTATAAGTGTCTAAGCTGAGAAACCGGCACCTCCCACTCATTTTAACGTACTGGATCCTGAGAAAGGGAGGCCTCCGGTGAGGTGCCCCAAGGTCGCAGTCATTTCTGGAAGCGCTCCACCCACTGCTCTGGTTTATGTGCATCCTGTGATGCTTTTTGTTGGTAAATGGTGCCTTTTCAGTGGTTTGGGGATTTCACAATTACAAAATGAACAGTTTTCCTCTCCCTTAGCTGAATGACACACCACTTTAGCAGAACCTATTTTGCGATAAATCATATTAAGAAAGGCATTGAATAGTTTTATTTGTTAAGATACAAGCTTTACTTAAATAACAACCACTTACAACAGAAGAGGAGACAATTTTGGGTGGAAAATCAAGACAAATTGTGACTAATGAATTATTAGGAAAAAAACAATAGAAAGGAATAAAAGCAAAGCTAAGGAGAAAAGGATGGATATGTATGATCTCTCGGCAATTTTTATGAGAGGATACCAACTATCAGAGTGTTTTACCATCTGAGTAAAGTCTCTGGGCACCATGATGGGAAGAGAGAGCAGTGGGAGTAGCCACCACCCGTCTCCATAGGAAATGGTTAGGATCCTCTGTGCAACCAGGTGCATGAAACAATAGCGGCCTCCACCCCAAAGTGTCACAGCTGGACAAAGGCCCATTTGCTAAAGGAAGCATTCTGTAAACTGCAGATTCTGTGCATAGGAAAGGAATTGCAGTGAAGGATCACCTGGCTCCTCCCTCAATTTCTTTTCCAAGAGAAAACAGCCCATTCCTGCATGTAATGGGGACCTGTTCAGGTGGGGAAACTCTGGGTGTAACTTGTACATCCGCTGTGCAGATAAATAGCACGGGTGCAGAGCAGAAGGTGGATGGTCCTTGGGTTATGTGTAAGCCCACCAATCACACCCCAGTTATTCCAATTCTCCTGCAGGAAAAGCAAACACCTCTTTGAGAAGGAGCGAGGCTGGGCATTTCTAAGACCTTTCCACAACTGCATGTCGTATTTGTGCCCATCATCAAAGAGCATTCAAGCAGAAATCCAGTCATGGTTTTCAGAATAAGATCACATTTTCCGAATTGTATATGCACACCTAATTTGCCTGTGCAGTGACTGCTATTTGCAACGGCTTGTT
The DNA here is from genome assembly GCA_013399715.1 of Alectura lathami. Classification (NCBI taxonomy): domain Eukaryota; kingdom Metazoa; phylum Chordata; class Aves; order Galliformes; family Megapodiidae; genus Alectura; species Alectura lathami. The sequence continues at coordinate 61,633 of VXAV01007208.1, read as the reverse complement.
TAAGATGTCTAGGCATTTATTCTGAGATGCACTTGCCGTGATAAGTCCTAGAGGTATAAGAAAAGCCACAAGTTACGATACTAGTTTAAGTGGTGTATTTATAAGTTTATTATAATTGAATTGAAAATACGAATATGTTGGCTGCATAGCAGGCAACAAAGCATGTGTGAGAACTGTGCTTCTCTGAACTCACAGAAACAGAGTGTAAAGTCATTTGGAGAAGTATGGCTCTTCCATTTAGAATGTATGTTACATATTTACAGGG
>VXAV01007208.1:0-61332 GCA_013399715.1 Alectura lathami | reverse complement strand
TTTTTTTTTTTTTTTTTTTTTTTTTTTTTTTGCATTTCTGTAGCACTTCCTGATCGCAGCCCAGTTCTGGGAAGATGGTTAAAAACATGAGTTGGTTCACCCAGCACTAGTAATACAGGCTAAAACACACTAGAGATGACAATCTAAGTTTCTCAAAGTCTGCTTGTGTTGCAGTGCTCAGATAAACTCAGGCCACCTGACAAACTGTGGTGTAGCAGAAGGAGCATGCTGTGGCTTCAAAACGTTTCCTCCTTGCATCCCTCTTCCCTCCTATCTGTGCTGCTGCAATTCTCTTTTTACCACTGTTTACTTTTCATTTTTTTTTTTGACATGGCCACTTGGGAGCTCTTGTCTCCACAGCCTCTCCCAGAAGATCTCTTCTGTCTGGTAGCTGTTAATAATGTCCCTCCAGGAAAGCCTCAGTAAGTAGCAGCTTTAAGATAGATAACTGGCCTCTTCCCCACCAGTGGGGTTCCCCTGAGAGCGCTGTTGCTACCAACAGAACATCTGAGTGCTCTCCTCAGCAGAAGCCGATCCTGGCTAAAAACTCCCACCGGTGTCAGCAGATCATTTAACTGCAGTGAAGCAAGAACTGCAAAGTATCTGCTTTTCTAGGGGGCAATTTGGTTCTGCCTCATCTGTGTCACATTCAGCACTTGACAGGTTTTAGGAGGGGATTTTGCAGGTTCAAAGAATCATCCGGAGCAAGTTCCTCCCCAGGCAGCTGTGTGGGAGGACCACGGAGGTGTGATGTTGTTAAATGATCAGTTATGCTTCAAAATGGACCTCAGATCCAGACGTGCCTGCACATTCAGCAGCTTGCAGCAGTTTTATCCTTCTGCGTGTTGATTTGCTCTGAAGCCACTGAGGAGGCAAAGGCATTTGAATGTCTTCTGATAATTGTAGGAACAGGCTGTCACTTAGGTAGGGATAAAAAAGCCACTGTCTTGGAAGTGTGGCACAGGAAAGGTGAGAGAAATCTCTTCTCCTGGTCATTGCTCCGCTCTGACGCCTTGAAATGGCAGCAAGCCCACAGGAGCTAGGTCAGATGTCCCTGTGATCACAGCCACTGGGTCCACGCAGCATCGTGCTGCTCAGTCCTGCTCCCTGCCTGCACATCTCTGCAGGGCTATTCCTGCTGCAGTGTACGCGCCCGCATGCGCATCCCTGATTGGGCAGGTCTGTGTTTTAAGCGTGTGGGTAACTCATGCAGGTGAGCTTTCACAGGGCTGGGCAGGGCTTGTTCTGTGCCCACAGGCTCATCTCTGAACAGAGGCAGAGCAAGGAGTTCACAGCAGCATAGGGTGCATGTGCTCACACTGTGTGGGTGCCTGGCTGCCCTGCACCTTGGGGTGCCCCCGCATAAGCATCCCCCAGCCTGCCCTGGCCACCGTCCTGCAGCGAAGGATAGGGCATCAGGTATAAGCTTCTTGGATTTGAAAATTTGCTAGAAAAGGCCTGAAATCTGAGTCTAAACATGAGTCCTAATCTCTCAAATTCTTGAGAATTTAATTAGAACTGAGCGCTTATCCATAACAGTTCTTTACTGCCAAAATACAATAATGTCAATATTGTCATCAGCACCACAGCATGTCGGAGATCAGAGCAGCTATCACAGAACTGCTAGCACACAGCTGCCATCACATGAGGGGGTGAGATCGCAGGGTCACGGGGTTAACTTGTCCCTTCACATGCAGCCTTAATAACAACAAGCCACTCGGTGAATTGCCCATGGAGAGTTTTGGTATTTGCAGACCTGGTCATTATTTTCAAACCATTCAAACAATATCTGCAATATTAGTTCTATTTGTTTCCTTTGATTTGCCATTTGCTATGAGCTGAAGCTCATTTCTTGGTGAGTGGTTGGTCGCTGGTGTCATGTCTCTACTCCTCAGCTGAAATATCCATGGAGCAGGGAAAGAGCAGCATTGAAGGGATTTCAGAGCAGCCACATAAGCACCTGTGGGGCTGCCGGGTTTACTTCATGCTGCTGACAATGAAAAATTGCTTCATGCAAATGTCTGTGAGATGTGAATGTAAAGTTAGAAGTACTTCTCATGCTGTGCTACAGGTTTTATTCTGATTGATCATGGTTAAAGCTTCGCAAAGTGTGTCACAGTTCTTATTTCATATAATCTGTGTTTCCTGAAACTAAACTGTGCTCATGAATCCCTTAAAATGCAAATGATGACCCTGGAATGAAACACAGAAAGACTCTAAAATGTTGTTCTTATAATAGATATTCCACGGTGGTAAAAACAAAACAAAACAAAACAAAACAAACAAAACTTATTACTAAAGAAACAGTGTGTCCATCTAAGGAATTTAAAATAGTTTCTATTATTGACAGTATTTTGTTCCACTAAATCGGATCAAATATCTTATTTCCCTTTAATCAATTTCCCTGGAAGTTTCCTTTATTTTTCTCTCCTTCTAGTAGATTTTCCCATATTAGACAATCTGAGCCTATGATACTTGACACATTAATAACTACAGAGGAAAGAGCTAGTCATTTGCAAGAATGTTGTCTTGGCAAAGCAATGCGTGCTTTTCCTCAGCTGTGAGTTGTGCTGCTTGGAATATAATGGCAGGCAAGAAGGAACCCTGGTTTATTGAGATAAAAAAGCAAAAGCAAATGGTCTCTTTGCACCTGGGAGATGGCAATTTTAACCAGAACCATGATTATTACAAGAGTAATGTGGTTTCCAGGTGAATTAAAGGCAACTTTCCCCCCTTTTATTTCAACTTCAGGACAGTTTGCTGTAAGTGCAGCTCACACAAAAAATGATGCTTTTTCTAAGTCATACTTTTCTCTCTCCTAAAGCACAGAATTTAAAAGTTCTGACATCTTTTGCCTCTTTTAATGTGCAACTAAAAGATTTTAATCTGGAAAATCTGAGTCAGAAGCAGAATGCCCACTCTTTTTGCAGGCTGCAAGCCTTGCTACGAGGGTGAACTCCTGTTTACTTTTCGTCTTTGCAGTGCTGCTGCTGGTGAAAGCAAGCGACCCAGCCTATTACACAGACCACGGCTTTCTGAGCATAATTTAAGCTCAGCAGATCTCCTCCACAAGGGATTAAAGGGAAATGCTGTGCATACCCACAGAGATGATCGACAGAGAAGTGAACTGAGGCCATGGTTTTCCTGTCATTAATCAAATGCTGGTTTGGTGAGCTGGCTGCAGTTCATAGAAAGTATCATACTTATCTGACACTGCTGCCATCAGTGCTTGTCACTCCTCCTTCACAAGGGCATCATAAAATAAATTATGTGCAGAGAAGGAGGTGGAGAAAAGCCCTCTATTTTTGGTGCTTTTTTCTTGGATGGCTCTGTACAAACTGCTGATGAAGTCTTGCTGGTAACAAATTGGAAACCGTTGTCATCCCACACTGGGTTCTTCTTTTGGTAGCATTTAGATCACATTTGCAAGGCTTCACATCACCAGGGTTGGAAATATGCTTTATTTACTTGATTCTCGCTTAAACCTTCTGCTGCTCCATGCTCCTACCAGGAGGTAAAACCTCCCACCCCTCTGATTAGAAGGTTGCTGCTCACTAGGATGCATTACTGGTGTCTGCCTGCCTACTAGAAATGCCTCCTGTCCTTGGTCCTCTCCCAGCAGCTGCACTGCAGCTCTCAGCCTTCGCCTCTCGGCCCACCCAGATTGCTCAGGGTGCTTCAGTGTGTGATGAATGGGATCAAAGTCTCTCATCTCAGGACATTAATACGTTGGATAAGCACGGGGCACAGGAGCGCTGCTCCTATCAATCCTACTGCAGGCAGTGTGACAAGAGGAAGGCGATATTTACTTTGGCTCATTAAGGTTTGCACTGAGGTGGAAGAATTAATCCCGCAACAAATTATGCCCGTGTTAAGGCTCTGCTGTTGCTTCTAGGGTTTGGAATTTTTTTTAGCATCAGACAGGCAGCTCTGCTTGCCCTTCTCCAATCCAACAGGAACCAGTGGCTTGAGCCAAGAGCCTTTGGGGGCTTGGAAAGCCATGTCAAGAGTGGTGAGTCATGGCTTGAAGGCTTCCAGCAGGCTGGGGTGAGCTGGGGCTGCCTGGGACAGAGTGAGGACAGGAGGTCTAGGCACATTTGACGTGGAGGGACTGCTGTGCTGGGGGTGCAGGTCCTCACCTCCCCTCTTTTGAATATCCATGTTTTAGTTTACTTGACTTGTGATGGCAGTTAGAAGTAATTAGAGGTATTGCTAGCTTTGTCCTCACTGAGCTGCAGGTGGTCCTCAGTCCTGCTCCTGGTGACCACCCAGGAGAAGGTCTCTCTTGAACTGTGCTCAGCTATAGGGTCAGCTATAGGGATAAGGGATCAGTTTAAGCTCTGGATCTGGAGTTGCAGCTGTCAGAAAGATGGCATGGAGCAGCTGTTCTTTGGTCTGTGCTTACACAGAGGTTTGGCATGGAAGCCTTCAGCCACTCTGCAGAATAAGGCATTGAGAAGCTGTGCTGATGCACAGAGGCTATGAAGTGTCTGCTCTGCAAGCAATGATCAGACCTGTGCTGCTCTGCACTGAGCTCACAAACCTGTTCCACTTGAGAGGCAGATAACGTCAGTGTTTTTGCTTTGCCTACATTCCCTGATCCAGCCCTCATTCTTATTGTACATGCAGGGAGAGAGATTGCCTAGACAGTTCCTCTCTGGAGGCTGTTAAGATACAGTTAGCTTCAGTTAAGACTCCTCATAAAACGAGTCAGCATTTGGGCAAGACAAGGCAGCGCTTGGAAGCCCTCCAAGCCGATGGAAGGAAACACGATGCTCAGGCAGGGCCAGAGCAGCTTGTCCAGCATGGAGGAACAGTGCTGATGGGGAGCTGGAGGGGCTCTCAGGCAGAGCTGAGATTCACTAAGGGGCACATGTAGGTAACACTGTCCTTGGGTGCATTTGGAGCCACAATAGACGTATCCAGGTGGCCAGTTGTCTGAAAATATCCCTTTTTCTTCCTAGAAACTCAAAAGCCTCTCTGCCGAAAAAGGACCAACAGTAGGTGCTGTGGGCAGGTGGGGAAGCAACAAACACCTTCTCCCTGCCTTGACACGCTTCTTGTGGTCAGCCTGCAGACTTGTGCATCCTGTGTGCAGCTTTCAGCCCACCAGCCCAGAGGTTTATGCAGGCTTTACCCTTCTTTACCTGCTGGGACAGGCCATGTAGTCTGACAGCAACATGTGGACCTCTGGGCACTGTGGGCAGGGGAGGAGGTGCAGGGGCCACATCCCCCCCCAGCTGAGGCTGCCCAGAGGTGGTGCAGTGGCTGGGACAGCAGCTGCCTTTCTCTCTTGTGTCACTGTGTGCATTGTGTTTCTTGGCACCGTGGATCCATGACATCTTGATTTGCAGACAGTCAAATAAAATAGAAAAATAATGTCCCCTGTTAATAGGTTGACATACTGCTTCAGGCCAAGCGTGAGTATTTCTATAGCATTTGCTTTGCTGCCTTATGTCAGTAACTGTTGCTATTGAAAGTAAACACCCCAACTGGTTATATCAACAGTGTTTTGTTTATACAAAGCTCATAAACTCCAGTAGCTGTAGGTCACTTTATGAAGTGCCAACCCCTGGGGGAAGAGAAGGAATAGTGTGAAATTATTGCATGCAGTCCACCCATCATGAGCCTTAGAGGAAGGGGATTTATTGGCAATTAATATTTCTTGCAGAGGAAAATAAAGTAATCCTATTGAGGCAGTTCCACACTGAACCTTGAGCCCCCTTTCTAGTGAAAATGGGGAATAGGGTAAGACCTTCTTGCAGGCCTGAGTGAAAAATAAGAGCTTGAAAAATGAAAAATGTTTTTTTGATGTTCTTCAGAAAATGGTTTGCAAACCATCCAGTGGAAAGAGAAGAGTGCAGGCAAAACATGCAAGGAGAAGCCTGGTGCTCAGGAGATACCTGAATTCCACCAACTTTACCTTTAGCACAATGTCTGCACTGTGAAACTCAACTGGAAGACTTCTAAATGACATTGTTCTGCCGCACATCTGACACAGATGTGTATTTTGTATACCTACGAGTGTGACTAATTCTGGGTCTGGGTGAAAGCGCTTCTGGAGATGCCCATAGCCTGTGTGTTCTCTACATGCCTGCCTAGAGCTCTGCCCCAGTCTGACTGCTGCCGGCTGGTATGGGGCTGCATGGGGAAATCCCCAAAACTCCTCTGCCCACCTCAGTCTTCCAGGCAGTGCTGCTCAGCTGCAACTGTTCATCTGAGGATGGCAGCAGGGTTCTCTGGGGAACCTGCTGTTCTTCTTAGCTCCGTGGTAGGTCGCAGCGTACACAAACACTGTGCTGAATGGAAGTTGGACAGAGATTTGGTCTTCGGCAGTGATTTCCAGCTTGCCTAGATCTGAATGTAATTCAGATGAGTCAGATGGTTATTTCCAGGGTAAAATTTGGCCTTCCTCAACCTGAAAAAGCCTTGAGAGCCATTGGTTGGTGGGATGTTAGGTATAAAGATCTCTATTAAGACACTGAAGTCTGCAGGAGATGTAGATTAATCTGCAATTTTGAAAATTTGGGACACTCAGGAAGTGAAGTTTGTGGATTGAGTAGAAATAAACAATGTTCAGGGCAAAGTTTAAATACATTTTCTCTTGTGTGTTATAGACGTGGTTTTGGTTATTGCTATTCCCTCATAAGCCTTTGAGGTTACAAACCTTTGTGATAAATCCAATTATGAACTCATCAAAAGTGTGAGAATTTAGGGATAGGAATTAATCATGCAGCCATGTGAAAGAAATTAGCAGCTTCTGTGAAAGTAATCTGAATATATATTCTTAATTGGCAGCATGTTAGCCCAGCTGTTGTAATATGTTTGAAGGGAATAATGAGTCATAAGGTTGTTTTAAATAGATGCCTTTTGAACAGCATAAGAAAGTTGCAAATATTCACTTATCTATATTTCTAAAAAGAGAAAAAATTCTGTGTCATGACTACAGAAGGGCTTCAGCTGAGCTCATCTTTGCTAGAAAACCTGCCCCCCTCTCCCGCAGACTCCTGTCTTTAATGCTTGTGTTTTCCCAGCAAATACACCAGCTTTTTTTTTTTTTTTAATGCAGTGAGAGAATCTGTGCAGCTCTTGCTGCAGCCAAGAGCTGTCAGATTTTTGTCTCTCTGAAGGTTGCAGAGCACTAAAAGGGTGCCTGGACCACAGCTTTGCCTATGTGTGAGGGGAGGCCCAGCACTGAACATATAGAATAACATTTCCTTATTTTTGGCTCAGCAGCGAATGGTGTTCAGTGAAGGGAAGACACAAGTGCTCGGGGTCTCTTGGGAACAGGCTCTTTGTCAGAGAAAGTTAAAACCCAGCCAAGGCAGCTGTTAAATAGATGAGCGGCATCCTCTAGAGGCCTTTCCAGTTGGGGTGGATGAATCTGGAGGAGTTTGAGTGCAGGTCATGAACTCACAGTTCACCAGGCCCAAATTGCTGCCCACCTGGTCTGCTTGCAGGGAAGTTCTTGATATTTTCCAGCTGTCTGAGTTGCAGGAAACAATTCTTGCGTCTTCGCTTTCTTCAGCTCCTGTTGCTTGTTAGCAAAGAGTTGAAGTGGGATCACAGGGAAGGTGACCAGAACTCTCCAAAGATTTCCTGACCATGGAAATGGCTGTTTTAGCGGGATGAGAGGAACGTAGGTGGAGAGATGATGCCTTCCTGATTTTTTGACTGGGGAGAGAGAGAATAACAAAAAGCCGGGGCCTGCTGTGTACCCACAGCTTTCTGATCGCCCCTCTGCTTGTATGTGAGGCCTGGTTTGTGCCCATGGAGACAGTGCTTCTCTTGGCAACCAGGCTGTGCCAGGCCTGATGTTGGGCTTTGTCTGTGGGAGGCAGTGGGCTTTTGTAGAAGAGGTTTATTTATTTTTTTTTTCTGAAGGAATTTGGTGTTATTCAGTGGAATCCTCTCTGCAGGTGGAATTTTTGGGCTCCAGAGCTGTAGTGTGCCTGCACTTGAAAATTTGGCCATTTATTTGGAAACAGACATGGGCAAGTTCCAGCTCATTCATCCAAGCTGTCCTTTTTCAAGGACAAGAAGTAAGGCCAGCACAGCTGAAACGCTGCAGCCAGCTCCTGAATGTTTCCAAATAAAATGCCTTGAGTAAGTTTATTTTTCCCTCTCAAACCTAAATTTAGCACCCTGGAGAAGCTGCTTTGGCAGTCAACAGATGGTAACGATGACAAGATCAATCTGTGGATAGTTCTGGGAAGATTTGGAAAGTGCTGGTAAAACAGAGTTTATTTCATTCATGTTTGTATTTTGTCCATAGCCCAAAGGTCTGCTCATGAACTTCCAATGGTTGAAAGACAAGATATTGATAGCTGCCTGGTGTATGGTGGACAACAGATGATCCTGACTGGACAAAATTTCACAGCAGAGTCCAAGGTGGTGTTCACAGAGAAAACTTCAGGTAAGGCAGGTTTTTTCTCACTTTCCCTCATATGATAAGGCAAATCTGCAGTACAGTTGTGTCTATGGTATTGTCCTATGATTTGTGTTCATGTGTAACTCTGCTCTAGTGAGTAATCCCCTTCAAGTTCTGCTAAGTAAAACCATATCTCTTGGGTTAACCATGTGAGTAAAATTACCAAGGCATCGCTGGCCTTGCAGGTCCTGTTGGAAAGTAAATCAAAACCATGGTGTGGGGAAGGTTCACAAGAATACAGACATTGGGAGTCAGCAGAAAAAGGATACATTATCAAAGAAATGAGATGACCAGTACGTGCTTCCTTACACTTGTTTAATCTCATGTTTAGTGAACACTACTGTAGAAATAATAATTTAAATGAACATTTTTTATTGAAGTGAACTGCAGACAGAGGTTGGGTTTTCTGTCATTAGAATTCTGTGGGGGGAAAATGTGCATAATCTATATTTTGATGTCAAAGTAAAATTATTTTTGTACACATACTGAGACACAAGAATGCATCACTTCATCTTCCATATTTTTTCAGATATTTTTACATTGATAGTTTCTACATTAATAGTTTCCACATCACTTCTTAGAAAGAACCATTTTAAGCATAAACAAAAGCACGTATTTCCCCACAGTGTGAGGGGAAACTGCCTCCATGGGCAAATGAAATTCAAGGCTGTGAAACATGCTGAGTTTAAATGGAAAATAATACAAAATGTCACAAAACACATATAAAAGTATATTTTATTGACTAAGGGCCTGCTTCTGTGATGCTGCTTTCTCTTCCATTTCAATTATCTCCAGGCAGGCAGCTGCTGAGCTCTCTGAAGAATTTGTCTCTAACTTTATCACCCACCTCTGAAACATACAGTCAAAATTTACACTGCTTCCATGTGTGCAGATTTACGTCACCCCAGCATTGCCATTGTAAGTGAGGCACCAGGTTGAATCGTGCAGCTGTCTAAGCCTGTGCGCACACCCATGCTTCTGTCCTGCTGTCTGAGCAAACTAGCACAGCTTTCTGTGCACAGCCATGTACAGCAGGTCCCAAGTGCACCCACAGGGGAGGAATCCACAAAAGGAAGGCTCAGAGTGCAGCAAAACAAATCAAATTCAATTGAAAGAGGAAAGTTCCCTGTTATAGCACAATACTGTTTTTTTTTTTTCCGCCTGTAGAGCTACATGCTTTAAAACATGTTTTGCCGAAGTTTTTGGGTAGTATTGCTAGCTGTTGAGCAATCATGAAAGGAGAGTGACTGGCAGATTTTACATTATCTTTCTTCTCTTTTCATCTTGGCTATTTATTTGCTCAACTTGCACAGAGGCAGTACAAGATGGTCCCAAACCCTGACTGGTTACTGGGAGTTAGTTAGTTGCCTAGCATCACCTCTGCTGCTTTTGCTGAGCTCACTTTATTGTGTTTTCACAATAGCATGCCATAATAAACATAATTTGATTTCTGACTCAAAGAATACCTTATCCCAGAAAGTACACTTAGCATGGTCTAATAGTTCAGGTGGGCAACAGAAATCCAGGTTTTCTTGTTTACAGGAGGAAACACAAACAAATACATTCTGCTGTAGTTAGTTACCTGTTTTCTCAGAGCAGAATTTTTCTCTTCTGCCATACCTATCCAGGCATTTCACTTTACTAAGTAGTATATGTATCTTATTGGATTTTCTAAGGCTTTTGCAAAGCAACATTTGTTTGTTTATAAATGCTCTGGACTTGCTTAAGTTTGCCCTTCTTTAGGTTTGGTTTTTGTATTCTCAGCAATGCGCTCTGCAAAGATAACAACATTATCCAGGGAACAAAAAAGCACTTTGCAATATGAAGGGCCAGACTCTGCCCTCCTTTACTGCTGTTGGTTTCAGTGAGACAAATGACTTAGCAGTACAAAAGAGTAGCAGCCTGTTTACTGCAAAGCCTGCAAACTTTGCAGTCCCTTTGTGCTGTTGGGAAAAACACACTGTTCTGTTTTCTGTCAGTAAACTATAGCAGAGAAAGCTTAAGCAATATATCTGGTGACTCGTGAGAAGAGATTTAAGAAATTGCATTGCCCGGGCAAATAGTGTGTGTGTGATTTATGGAGTAATTGATTTTAGTAAAAAAAAAAAAAATAGAATTGAGCCAAGAATCGAGTATGTGGGCATCAGCTGGTGGAATTGGGGGGTACAAATGGGGGTCCCAGTTTCTTCCTGCCGTGCCAGCAAGCCATGCTGTTTCCTAGCAAGGAAGAGTCACTAGGCCTCTGAACTGTGAAGGCTCAGATGAGGCTGTGCAGTCAGTGCAGTTTTCTTGGCACCCTTTATTTCCTTTTAAGCCCGTGTATTAATTCCTTCCCACTGTGCTGCCACTGTTCCGTCGATGTCAGCAAATTGTGAAGGTGCATGGGAATATGCTTGGCAGCCCATGATGGTACCTGTCCCAAGAATGTTTTGCAGTAACTAAAGGAGATGATACACTAAAAAGGAGGTAGCTCTTAATGCCATTTCGAGGAAACATCTGAAACGCCCGGCCCCTGTTTCCGTATGAGAGCAGAGAAGGCCCTGGCTGGAACAGATGTTAGAAAGTAAAAAGAACAACAACATTTTCCACACTAAATCTAAAGCTTTTCTTCACTACTGGGGAAACTACAATTTTTTTTTTCTTTTTTTACCTCGTGGTAGTGGAGAGCCATGACTTATCCCAGCAGCAGTGCCCAGTCTGGAGCAGAGATTTGCATGCTGGTGTTCCATATCCTGCGCTGCTCCCTCGCCACCTCCGCAGCCAGTCTCAGGCTGCTGGAATAAATGATTGGCAGAGAGGGAATTTACAGGATGGAGGCCTGAATTCAAACGTTTGGTTTGGATCAGAAGTGTGTACACAATCTGGTTGTCTGTAGTGTGTCTGGGGGACTCTGCGCTGTGGTGCAGGCTTGGTAGTTCTCTGTGTGCCCATGCACTGCTTTATAATGCAGCAATACCTCTTGCAGATATGCCCTGAAGTGCTTTAATGTGAAGGTTGCTTTCTTTAGTAGGTCTATGTTAAGGCAAGGAAGGTTAAGGAGCTGTGCTGGACATGCAAATTATGCAGGGGCTGATGTGACTTCAGCTGGCTGCAGTAAATGGAGAATTAAGCCTTTGTGCATGGCTTTTAGAGGTTAATGAGTGTCCCAGACAGCCTGAAAGTTAGGATCTTATGCATCTGTGACGTTCAGCTTCTCCCTTTATAAACTGTAGAGTATTTTACTTATTATTACTGTGGCCATACTTCAGTTGTCATTGCATTAGGCTGCATGAACACAGAAAAAAAAGAGCTGGTTCTGCAGCCCAATTTCTTAATTAGAAATGTCACTGGGTGGAAGAAGGAGGTGGATACTGCACTCACCTCAGAGAACTTGCTCGCTTCAGCTCCTGTCTGCACAGCACTGTGCAGAAAGCTCTGATAAGCTGCTCAGCAGCAAACTAAACCACAATAAACACGCCGGTGGGTGGATTGCTCGCTGCTCGCGTGACCCTGCCATTGTCGCGTCCTCTTCCAGCTCACGATGCTGCCCCAGGGAGCCTCTGAAAGAACTGTACCTTTGTGAGGGCAGGAAGGTGCAGCAGCTCTCAGAGGAAACACAGTTTTCTCTGAGTTTCATTTCAACAGCTCACAAGCCTTGTCTGTGCTAGAAAGTGCTATTTGATTTTCCACTTTTGCCACTAGTTTTAGCTCTACCAGTAACTGCAAGGGTGAGAACAGCAGCGTGGACAAGTATCTAATAGCTTTTGACATGTTGTACTCTGTGGAGGTCCTTGGTTTGGCTTGTTTCTCTGCATAGAAGACAAGAGTAGCAAGACTGTTTTTTACCCCAAAAAGCTTTGTGCAGGCACCTGCATGCAGTTTCTCCTGTTCAGTGTTTCACAGACACGACACCATCTGAGTGCATCTAGAACGCGGGGTCGAAATAAATGTCTGCAATGAGCCGAGTGCTGAGGTCAAGGTCTCTGTGCCTTATAAAACTGAATAAAATGCTCTTGGGGCTCACATTTGTGAGTTAGGTTTTACTCTTCAGATGGATACTCAAAACATCTTCAGTTTCCCCTGGATTTTGTAGGCAATTCTTCACTCATTATTAGTGACACTGAGAAATGTAGAGCTGTTTGTACTTGTGACCAGAATACAACACGCTTCTGAGGGCAATAGTGAATAGTTTTTCTTCACTGTTACATAGCACTGTATACGTATATTTTCCCCTAGAAATACCTGGAAAATAAAGAATACTCCCAAAATTACATTGGGATGTCATTATGAAAGTAGCTGCCCTTTTGTACTGTGCTAACTACAAACTAGTGCAATTAACTCACCACCAAGAAGTCTGTAAAAGACTCATTTTAGGCTTATGACAGGAAATGGCAGCAGGAAGCGAACTGAAGGGGCTGGAGCTCAGTGCTTTGTGTGTGAGCGAGGGGATAAAGCACTTGTGTTTGAACTGCTTTTGCCTGAATATCAGTCATTTTCTTAATGATACGGTTTACCAACATGCAAACATTATAGCTTAAAGTTCTTTTTAAGGTTATCTCTTCCTGATGAATGATTGTGATCTTCAGATGCTGTAGTGCAGGGGTGCTCATGTGTTAGAAAGGGTCAGTCCAGCACACAAAAGCAGAGCTGAGTTCAAGAATTTTGAAGATCTGAACTCAGAGAAACTGAGCCCATCTGAATTAAAACAAATCAGGGGAAGCAACTGGATGAGATTACACAGATAGAAAAGTTTGAAGTACGTGTATTCTTTCAATTCTGATCTGGAAGAGAGAGCTTGGAAAGCAGTCCTTTGGCTATCAAGGTTTTTGAATATGCTGAAGGACTAGGGTGTTAGTGTTTGGTTAGGACCCAAGTCTTACAATGCAGTTAAAAAAAAAGTTTGGGAATCCCCCTTTTACTTGTTTTAATTATCATGTAATAATTTGCAAGTCAGATGCTGTTGGTTGCATTCTGTTTACTCCCATTTGTGTACTGGTTACTGCTGCTCTGCTGTGAGTGATAGAGAAGTTCCGTGTTTCTCTGGGAGAGAAGTGCAAATGGACTGTGCACTCCCGTGCCAAACTCTTATGGTGGCCACATGGACATCATGAATCATCACTAGGACAATGTGGGTGGTGGAGGAACAACCCAAACAGAGAGCGTACATCTTTGGAGGAGATCCACCGTAAATCTTACAGTTCAGCTACGCAGTGTAGGGAGAGGAGTCAGTGCTCTCCATGCCCTTTGAACTGGTGCAGCTGTCAAGGTCTCTGAAGCATGGACACTCAAAGTCCATTTAACAAAAATTAATCTTTCCAGCCTCTAAATGCAAGCAATGGAGTTCTAGTTTCTTTGTTCCTTTACATGTCTGCCTCAGTGATACTTCTGTGGCAGTGCTTTCTTAGGATGCTGGAGCAGGTGAACTTGAACACACTTTAACATCTGCAGCTTTCAGGAAAGCTCACCGCAGGGCAGGATCAGGGCTGCTGTGTTCAGTGAGCACATCAGACTGCACTGGAATTAGTGTTGGTGGTGAGCTGAAGCTTTTCTGTGCACAGTGCCCAAAATGGTGTGTGAATGGAGGCACTTACCTCCGCATGCTAGAAACAAGTGACGGAGCCTGTGCTAGTACCCAGGACACTGGGACCTGCGAGCCTTTCTTCTTCCCTCTCTCTTTTCCATCCTGTACCTCCACTAGCTCTATCCTGTAGCCCCTCTGGCATACCTGGCAGCTTTACTGAAACATTTCAAATACACTTCATAGTTTGTTGCTTCACCACCATGCCCATGTGTGGCAGTAGCTTTTGCATCTTCATGTCCAGCAGAGCAGTATGGTGCTGCTTCAGGTGGGCATCAGGCCTCCAACCTGTGCCCATCGTCTGAGGCTGGGCACTTTCTGTTTCTCATGTGCATATTTGTGTGTTGCTCTGCATGAATGATGGCCGTAGGAGATGGGCTCTCATTGCACATCCAGCTATATTAACTGCAGCAGGTCGCATATGCAGGGGCACACATGTTTCTGTTTTATCCCAGTATCTTCATTTATATTTACATCCCTTGCAGTGGTTTGACTATCACTAGAATAATAATAACTACTCTATCTGTACTACTTTACACTGTCTATCTAATTTCCAGCACTTCTGTCCATCTCTTTTTGCAGAGACATGCTTTATTTTAACTCTGAGCAAATAATTTCATTTATTTGAAACATACTACTTTCAATTTTAATAGCAAACAAGCAGAATCTACAGGGATTTTGCTTTTAAACTTGCAGTTTTCAATATTCTTGTTGCATCGCAAGCTAGCAGATTCTGAGATTTCCACTCTCTAGAAAAATTCTTGTTTGTAAAGCACAGTAAGTCAGATACAATGATGCTATCAATCTTCCTGCACCACTCCCTGCAAAAGTTAAAAGGAAATCACAGCTCCCTGGAAAGGTTTTATATTCACAGCTTATAGATGGGAGGAGACATGACTTGTTAAATACACATTTAGATATAGTTAAAATGCACAATAGATTAAGCATATAAAAATTAAGCATTTATAGCTTCTTACATCCCTCTCTTCTGGTCTGCAGCTGCAGCAGCAGATCATGGGACTTCCTTATGAAAAGCAGCCAAAGAGTCCAGTGAAATGGGGTAAATCCTTTGTTAATGGAGTATGGGAGCCATCAGCAACTGGTTTGGGAGCAAAGACCTTTCAGTTGATGTGTTGTTTGAGCTGTTGCTCCTGAGGAGGCTGAATCCAGAGTCAGTGTTGCCCCAGATCCGTGAATCCCAAGGCACACACTGGCTGACATTTTACTAGAAGTAAAGCCACTATTGCAAGTGCTCGCCTATGCAGTAAATGCCCTTTGCAGCCCGTACTGGTTGTAACTGTGTAAGTTGGTATTCATCTGCTCAAAGTCAGCCAAACAACTTGAAACATGAGGCAGTCTTCTGGACAGGATGATTCACTGTAGAAAACTGTGATGGGAGGGCATTAGGGCACATAAAATGTGAATTAGAAGTTGGCTTTTATAGTGGTTTTGATAACAGTGAGGAACCAGGGCTGAAGGTTAGAATCCTTTGTGGGAGGTGTGAAAGGAAATTATAAGACTGCATAATGTTCCCCATTTCTGTTGTGTCAGGTCTGAAATTTCTCACCATGCCCCAAGCAAGGAACTAGATTGCCAGTCAGTAGTCTGACAATTTTGTGAATGATCAAAAAATGTCCTGGGGAATGCTAAAAATAGTGAACTATTTTCAACAATTTTCTCTTTGGACTTAATGGTGCAAAATTATTGATGCAATTTACTCAGGCAAATTAAAGGTAAAAGAGAAACCCAAAACATTTTAAAACTTCCATTTATTTTTTCCCCATATCCATCCAACAGAGATGTTTTCTGTCTCAGTCTGGCAAACAACCTTGAATCTTTCATGCAAGCTCCAAGCTCCAGTTCTCTCACTGGATTTCTGAACTAAAGAACTGAGATAGAAGGGTTGAGTGGTGAAGAACTGAGACGAACAGGACATATTTTAGACCCTGGATTACAACTCAGTCACACACACTGCTGAATATCCATTACAGTATAGGTTTTTAAAGTATCTTAACCTGAGACAAAAGCCTAGCATCTGGGGGGAAAAAAAAAAAACAAACTACTGCTTCTTTATTTTTTTATGGAAAAGGGTAAGGAAGAAAGCACAAATCTCTGAGAAGAGTTACAGACAGCAAAACTGAGAGTGGTACTGTAGTCTGGAATGATTCAATCTGCATGCAACATATGAAGTTCTGCAGAGAGTGTATAAAATAAATTTACTATCTTGCTCTCTTCTTGATAGTTTAGAAAGCACACAAGCAGTAGCAGTTACTCTGCTCTGCGCAGTTTGTAGCTGGAGCCTAGCATTTAAAGCTGGGTGCACACCTTCTCCACGCTATACCTGCAGAGCGATGGATGCAGTGACCCAGGGGAATACATTATTGGTCTCTGTGTCCAGAGGTCCGTCTGATTTTCACATCAGCATAAGGTGATCACCTTACAGGTTAACCTCCTCTCCTTATTATGCCTTGCAGTGCGCTGTATTGAAGTGGCTGCAAATCGGAGCAGAGGACCTGCTTGGAAGTTGTTGTTGCAAAAACTGTCCGAACTAGGGAGGGCTGGGGGGAGGGGTTGTTCTCTTTGGGTTTCTGTTCTGTTTGTTCTTTCTAAGCAAAAGAGGAAGGCATCCAGCAAATCCCATCATTTGTGAACACTGAAGAGGAACAAGTGTTAATCATGCAGATTGGAGTTTGCCCTTTTTTGCTACACAGATTAGGGGGTTTAAGGGTAAATGGGACACCTTCTGCTTTTTCTTGCTATCATAGTTGCTGAAAGCCCAGCAAATCTTCCTGCCCAGAGGTTTTCCCCATGGCTGAAATGTGCTGCCTGCTCCAGGTGCTCTTGTAATCCCTCAGGATAACTGTTAGACATTAAGCTGGGGATCTCAGAAAAACACTGCAAAACAGGAAAAAATCTAAGGATCACACACACAAAAATGCAAAAGAGTGTGGCTGCAGAAATGGAGTTGCCATAGCTGTTAGAGACTCAGCGAGACAGGGTGGAATCCAGTGTTTTGGAAGGTTTCCCCGTATGACACAAGATTTTGGAATTTTACAGCTGGTAAATCCTTATTAGCACAGGCAGCCACTACTGGCCTGGATTCCCTGGCTCACTGTTTTACTATGGGGGCGCCTGGTGGAAGTATGCCTGGTCCTGATTATTCAGCTTTGAATGTTAATTGTTTAAAGCTAATATTAAAAATTAATAATAATTCTGGAACAAACAAAAGGCAGAGGGACAAGCTCCCATCACCTGTTGACAGAAAATTGATCATGTAAAAAGCTGGCATGAGGAGTGGAATTCCCTATTCTCCCACTTAGTCATCGCATCCTGGTGTGACTCATTTTATTACATGGAGGTTCCCAGTGGTTTTATTTTGAGAGGAGCTTTTGTTTAATAATTTATACACACACACAGACACACACACAAACACACATACAATCTTAAGAAAACAACAGATCTATTTTGATGAATTGGCATATGGAATTATTTGGAAGAGCTCTGGTATAACAGGCTGCCCCTGCCGCTTCGCTACTCAGCTACTGTATTTATGTTTTATTTTAGCGTGGATTGAATTCCTCAACAATAGCTGGGGAGAAAGCTCCTCTAGACTTGTTCTCACTGTGAAAAATGTCAGATTTGGGGCTGGGCTGTATGGCGAATGACTAATCCACTGGCCTTTTACCTCCCAGACCTTGACTTGTATCTTTGGCCTTGGTGACTCAAACTCACGTCCTCAGTGCAATGAAGGCACTGGCCCCAGCTCCCTATAAATGGGGCTTCATTAACTGCAGTGGGCAGTCTTGCTTCAGAAAGAAAAAGAAATCCATGGAAATCAAGCTCAGTGTAAAAGTCAGTAGCTCTTCTTTTGCAAATTGTAAATTCATTCATGCTGTGTTTGCTCTGAAGTTTTAAAACTGTTCTGAAGTAAAAGCTTAGGAGGAAGCAACTGGTCTAGATGCTGAGCAAACTTGCACTGACATGAAGCAGAATAACTTCCCAGCTGAAAGCAGAATTCGTCCCCAGAAAGAATAAATGATTTTGTGTATGTTTTCCCCTGCCTATAAGGTTTCCACATCCCAGAAGTGGGGTCTGCTCTGCTGTAAAGGATTTGATGTTATTTGCTTTGTTCTTGGGGTGGCTTAAAAAGCCTTGACTGTTTTCCAGAGATGCCTGTCATGTACCGATAAAACCTGACAGAGGTAATTGTTGTGTGTTTGTGGAAGACTTTCCCAAAAAACACAGCGAACTGGGACAATTCATTGCAAGCCCAAGGGGAGCTCTGCAGTAACATGTGGTGGGGACAGCTGCCCCACTAGCTACCAGGCTCCATTTCTTTGGGGAACTCGCATGGTTTGCTGCCTGGGAAAAAGGTAACAGGTTGTTCATTAAGTAATTTGTGTAATGCTTGACTGCAAAGCAATGTACATTTTCAAGCATAAAATCACATGCAGGCACAGGATCACATACAGAATCGGCACAATAGTACACTTACTCTGCAGTTGGAGAGAACTGCAAAGAAAATTTCCTGAACCTCTCAGTCCATCAGTCATGCTTGTTTAAATAAAGCAGTAAGTTTGTTTCTCTGCTAGTTACTGACCCCAAAGTCATGAGTAAAGGATCGAGAATAATGTGTAAAGGCTGTAACTGGTTCAGAAAACCTTTAATTGGCTAATTAAAAAAAGCCCTATAAGGGGCTGCAGAGAATCACCCAAAATGTTCCTAATGCAGAGTGACATTTTGATTTTCCCCAAAGTTTGAAGCAAGACTTTTGGTATGATCATGGTTTGAGGTAGAGAGGGTAGAATTACTTTCTTCCAACAACTCATTCATTCCTCCAAAGAGTGCTGACACAATCAGATCTCTCATCGGGGTTTAATGCTACATCTCATAGCCCTGAAGCAGCACAAAAATCTCTATTTCCTGAATGTTTCACTGACCTGTGGTGTTAAAGACTTGCCAACTAAGACAAACCATTAAATGAGCAGGGAACCACAACACTAAAAATATTGCATGAGGCAGCCATAGCTGGTAAGACCTCAGGGTCTACATCCAAAAACATTTTATCATGTTGAGTGGAACTACCGCTCTGTACAGAGCTGCGGATTGAATTCCCCGCTGGGGAGGTGGAATTGGAGACACACCACACACGTGGAGCTGACGCTGAGCTCCTGCGTGGTCCGTGCATGTACCAGGGCATCCTTGCAGTGCTCTGACTGGCACATCACTGCTGCTACAGCCCAGCGCGTGCTCTCTGCATCTTTAAAATGCTTCAGCAAAAGTGATGCTGTTGCACTTTTGAAGTTTTCTCACCTTTCCACTCATGAGGCAGGTTTAATTGTAGGCAATAAGGAGCTATCTGTACTTTGTAGGCTTTAGATTAAATTACCAGTCAAGCTGGGGCTTAATCTTCTTGGTTTGCAAGCAAGGAGGGGACTGGTCGTTTGTCCTGTTTGCAGCATGACAATTACTGGATAATTGAGCCCATACGGGACCTCGGGAAGTCGCTGAGCCCAACCTTCTGCTCAAACCCAAATGGTCTGCAGTGTTTAGGCACCACCTGGGTCACAACCCTGCGCTGGAGGAAAGGGTCTGCTCCTGAGCACACGTCGTGATGCCTGTTTTGTATCGGGTCTGTGCTCCACCATCATATCAGCAGTGTAATTTTTAGCACATTCATAATGTCAAAATCACATTTTGCTGATGAACCTCCTTGAAACATTCACTTTAATTTTCACCTTAAAAACCCTCTCATTTATGCACATTTTGCAGATGATAAGTGTGTTGACAGTTTGGTGCAAGTTTTCTCTGTTCAAAATTTCCTTAAATTGTCCTGCAGGTGAGCCTTGGACTTCTGAATTTACCCTTTCTGTTTACCCTTCCTGCTCTCTGTTAACTCTCTGAGTGTGAGCAATTGAGAGATTTCTTTTCACTACCGGCAAGAAGGATAGGTTAAAGTAGAAATGTATTTCTGCATGTACTTGTATTTTTTCATTTTATTCACAGCCTCCCTCATCCTTTCTGCTAAAAGATCACTGTAATGTGCCTATACGGAGGGGTTAAAAGAAAGGCAAATATTGATTATCTTGAACTAAAGTTTGTACCTTCACAATTATAAAAGTGAAGCGTTGAGACAGATGGAGCTGCATCACAATATTTAAGCATAAAGGTCAATGAGTGAGCTGCAGAGTGCTTATATTTAACAGGTCTTCAGTGCTTAAAGAACAGGGATTGATGCTGCTGACAGATTTGTTAGGGACCTGTTTAACTACTGCAAGCTGAATATATCCAAACAGATGCATCCATCATCATTAGAATGATAACCCCAAGTACATTTATTTCTTGTTTGGTTGGGCTTATTCTCATTCTTACTCTTACTCCCCCCAGACTTTGGACTCAGCCTAAACATCGTTTGATTTTTATGGTTGTCTTCATCAGCTTTTAGTGCAGTTTCAGTGGCTGGGTTACTAAATGAAATCAACTGTGATTGCGGTTGCATATGCTTCACAGGCCTTGTGAGTATGGCAGATGACTTTCAGGCCTATTTCTCCTTTATTTTTTGCATTTTGGACTGACAAATCCTTTTGATGTCTACCTTCTATGTGAAGTTAGTGCTGTTGCATCTGCACAGGCTGTTTGAATTTAACAGTACAGAAACAAAATGAAAACACTCTGCCTGGAGGGAAAACAGTGTCGAGTATTGCCGCTTGGCTGGCCTCCTTGTCAGGACATCTTCATATTGCATTGTTCCTGGTGCATGTCTCTATTAGGGCTTTTATTTGGTATCTTTTTGTTTCATATCTTCTTTCTTTTACCACCTCTTTTCCTCAGAGGACTGTAAAGATTTCTCTTTTGGGGTTGTTCTAGGGGATGTGGGGAGGTTCCTTAGCACCTATTGTGTTGGTTTCTTTTCACAAAAATCACCCCAAAGGGGAATCCCCCCATTAAGTATTTACTGCCTTGTCATCAAATGATGCATTTAGTGTCTACAGGATTAAACTCACAGCATCCCACTCCCCTAGAGTGTTTACCATTGCAGCCATAGTGAAGCATTAGCTGCATTTATAGGGGTATAGATTTAACCTGCAACAGTCCAGAGCAGTGGCCAAAGCAAATGCTCATTATTAACTAATGGAATGCTCTCCGTTCATTTGCACAGTGGCCCTCTGGGATGGCAGGGCTAACAGCAACCAGGCGAGAGGCTTGCTGCTCCAATTACACCGCTTGCTCTGGCCATCTCCTACCCACCATCCGTCACTAATCTACATGCTAGCTCACAACTGACTCACAGGGGAGGGACCTGAAACGCTGAAAGAAGTCAGAGTTATTTTGTGTTTTCTCCTTGCACCAAAATGCCGTGGCAAGTGGTGGAGGGAGGTGTTTGGACATCGCGCTGCAGCAGTGATGTTGTGTGTGCGTGTGAGCAAGAATCGCAGCAAGCCAAGGGAAACACGTGGGGACCCGGCAGAGTCAGAGGGAGGAAGAGGCACATTGTGGACATCCTGGGAAACCCTCCTCCTCGTGAATGTCTGGGGGCCAGGCTGTAGCTGAGGTTTCCTGGGAATGGGGTGCCGGGGCGGTGGGGGCATAGTGCTGTCGGGCTCACAGGGCACACTGGGACCCCGGGGCTGCAATGATGGAGCAGCCGTGGTGCAGAGCAGCAGCATGAGCTCTTCCCCAGGAGATGCTGCCCCAAGAGCCGAGCACATCTGTCAGCTCATTGTCTGCGGAGTGGGGAACAAAGAGAAAGCAACAGAAAAAATGCAAAAAGCATTTAAAAATACCCTTTCATTTCCCTTTTTGCCAGAAGCAGAAGTACTTAAATAATAGAGGACAAAAGCAGCTCTTACAGAATTTCCAAGAATCAGGAAAAATAAAAAGTCCTCTGAGAAGTGTTTTTATGAGATTTCACCCTGTTCTGCCAGACCTGGGCACACAGGAGGAGAACCCCCCACAATCCCTTCCCCTTTAACGCAAACACCAGCCCTGTGTCTGAGGTATTTCAGAGCATGTCTGCTTGCGTACGTGACCCCTATTCATTTTAGAATCAAACTTTCAGAAAAGCATGAGGCAATTTTTTTTTTCCCCATCAGTATTTTACTTCTGAAAATTGCTTGGCTAAAAGACTGAGCAGAATGTAAAAATGAAAGAAGTAGAAATTAAAATCTAAATAAATAAATAAACAATTAGGAAAGCATTGCTAAAAAATATTTTTGAGAAGTGTGAGTTATAGCAGATTTAAGAGATCTTTGTAGCCAGATGAAGCACCCAGTCTACGTACAAATATCCAGCCATGCACTCTTACAGCACTGCGTTACTTGAGCATTACATACAAGGGGATTACATTTTATTTTACTCTATAAATACAATTATGTGTAACGCAGAATGGTGACTGGCTACAATGCAACCAAGAGCAGGAAGACTTTCAGTGGGTCAGAGGAAGAGGCTGTTGCACATGCCATAAGGTGCTTTGACTGCAAGCCAGTGAATGTTTGGTCATATGCAGGGATGTCAGGCGGGGCTGCTGGGCTGCCCTTGATTTGTCTGTTTTTTTTTTTAATTTCAATTTTTATTTTTTAAAGTCAAACTTTATTATTTTAAAAAGATACAGTTAGGTTAATACTGTGATATTCTTCTAGATGGGCAGCAGACCTGGGAAATGGAGGCAACGGTGGATAAAGATAAGAGCCAGCCTGTAAGTATGCAAAACATTGGATGTCCTCTCCTTGAGCTTCTCAGACAGCAATTTGTATTCAAGGGGTAGTTTCCAAAGCGTGTCTCAAAAGCAGAAAGAGCAGCTATCTGACTGCTGTGAAGAACAAATGTCAAATGCTTCAGCAGTAGACGTGTTGCAAAAAGAAACTATTCATTTAGCAGTAAGCCACAGCAAAATGTACAACTGCTAGATTTTGTGTTCTTGCAGAAGACCCTATTGTATCAGCCCCGTTTTGAAAGAGTCCTCTGCAGGATGCTGGCTGTCCTGACTTCCTTTTGCCTGTGCGGAAGTCTTGGGTGATCTGTGCTGTGCAGGACAGGATTTGCACTATAGTATTTAAAATTAACATTGATCTTTCAAGGGAATGAGCCTCATTGTTCACTTAGCTTCTGGGACCTTACTGTAGCTGTTCAGCACATTTAGGAGCTAGCACTTGCATTGCCATGGGCCATGCCTGCCCTTGCGGAAGAGAATAGGGCGCTCGCTGTTAATTTCCATGGAAGTGGGATCTGGCTGTGTATAAGTAAGAAGCCTATAGAATAGTCACGTTTATTCTACCACAAAGAGGGAAATCTGCAGTACCTACTTGTTTAACAAGCACCCATTCTGTGTGTTTTATTTGTAGCTGAGATGTCTTTCCAAGTTCAGGCCAAGTACCATCAAGTACCAGAGAGGATACAGTACACAGAAACCAGCTTCCTAATACCAAAAATCTTCCTGTTTTTCACCATCTGTCCTTTTTTTCTTTCTTCACATACCCTTCTTTATAGGGATGGCTTGGAAGGTTTCTCTTCCTTTAACCCCGGACAAGTCATGGGAGAGATGCACCCAACAATCTGCTGTTAGCCTCAGTTACTAATTCTACACTGTCACCTTTCACTGTTTCAGAGCATGCTTTTTGTAGAAATACCAGAGTACCGGAACAAGCACATTCGCACACCTGTGAAGGTGAATTTCTATGTCATCAATGGGAAAAGAAAAAGAAGCCAACCCCAGCATTTTACCTATCACCCAGGTAATTCTTAAGGACAGAGCAAGTTGTTGCCTAGTTCTCCTGAGCAAGATTTTATTTTCTGCTATGTTTTTTTCTTGTCATTAGATGAGGATCTAAATTGTACTGATTTTATTCAGCTGATTGCTGCTAAGTGCTCAACAACTGTGTAGTTTAAAGGATGCATGTGATTTAAGATCAGGAATTTCCCATAAATTTAAGGCAACAGTTGTCTTGGCAATGGGCTGATTCTGCCTCCTTTTCTTGGTGAGAGTTTGCCAACAACTTCAGTGGGAGCAGACTCAGTTTGTGACATCATGTGACCCTATGAAAACAATGAGCATTGCCTTCCCCAGTTGACGTGTATGACAGTAAGATAACATCGGATCTGGGAAAATATAACAAGGGCTTGGTATGGAGGAAGAGTAATATATACTCTTCAGAATAGGGCTAGTTGAGAAAAATGTGAGTGCTTCTCTGATGTTCTTCCTCTTGGGAACTGGTGAGCAATCTCACAATAAACGCAGTAGGATTACTAATAAGATTCCCAGAATTTCTCAGCTTTGGCTGGGAGAATAATATTGTGAGAAAATCAGAGTATTGTGCTTGTGGAAACCAGAAAGCATAAAATAACAGTACCAGATTTTTTCAAGTTTCAAAATGATGTCTTAATTTGACTGGTTTCTAAGAACAGACATCTATCCTGGTTCTTATTTTGGTCTCCTGCAACCTAAAAATTTTAGGTCGTCTCCCCAGATTTATGAATTGTGTAGGACATCGCTTATATAGAGGTTTCATATAGTTGCTAAATTGTTCTCCTATGGAATAATATTGAGAAGTACAATACTATTTCAATAAGATCTCTGAAACAGACCTCTCCAGAGTGGAAAAATTTATGCATCCCAAAAATAACCCTGTTGCATGACTATTATATGGCTTCCATTGTGTGATATTTCTGTAGTGAACCTTGAGGAAGATTTGACCAAAAACAAACAAACAAACAAAAAAAAAAGCATTAGAAATGTCAGAATTTGTCTGTAGGGGACTATCATTTACCCATACCAAGATTCACACAACTTTTGCTAAATCTTGGTCTTCCTATTGAGGAAGTTACTTGTGGCAAAGGAACTAAAAGCCCTAAAGTAGTTCAACTCTGCCTTTGATCACTAGCTAAGTTTTTGACAGAAAAATGAAAAGTTGTGTATGTCATAGGATGTCTGTTTATTCAGTCTTCCTTTGAGATGCGGTTATCACAAGAAACACCTATCCATGGGCTTCTTATGTTGCTTGTGTTTGGGAATGGCTCTTCAATGAATTAGTATATGAGCTAAAATACTGTATTTTTCAATTTTCAGAATTTTCTGGTTAAATAGTTGATTAAAGATTTTCAGGAACATCTTAGTACAAAGTGATTTCTAGTGAGAGCCTCCCAGGACTGCATAAATATGTTTTGTTAAGCTCAGTGCCTGTGAGATATGAGCTTGCACATGCAAATCTCGTAAATGGTTTAAATCTCTTATTACTTCAAGGAAAGCCTCTCTGTTTCTCATCAGCTTGTTACAAATAACATCCTTTGCATGCTTTATTCTAGTACCGTCAATCAAAACAGAGCCCGTTGATGACTATGATCCAGCCTTAATCTGCAATACAGTACACAGTGGTCTGGGAACAGTAACACAGCCGTACTATTCACAGCACACGATGGTCACCGAATCCCCTTCCTGTCTTGTGGCCACTATGGCTCCCTGCCAGCAGTTGCGCTCAGGCCTTTCTTCTCCTGATTCTCGATACCATCAGCAGAACCCAGCTGCAGTAATATACCAAAGAAGCAAGAGCCTTAGCCCAAGCCAACTGGGCTACCAGCAGTCCAGTTTGATGGCTACACCGGTTGCTATTTCAGATGCCCATAGGTCAGTGCTGGTGCATGCTGGTTCCCCAGGCCAAACTTCAGCAGTGCTCCACCACTCTCCAGGTAACCAGCAGTCTTCTCCAGTGATTCACTATTCTCCAACCAACCAGCAGCTGAGGTGTGGAAGTCACCAAGAATTTCAGCACATCATGTGCTGTGAAAATTTTACCTCCAACGTTGCAAGACCCAGCCAGCCCCAAGTCAGTCAAGCGCAAAGGTTAAGTCCGAGTTCATATCCTACCGTGATCCAGCAGCAGACAGCTTCAGGCCAACGAGCAGCAAAAAATGGACCACCGGTCAGCGAGCAGAAAGAGGTATTACCAGCTGGAGTCACTATTAAACAGGAGCAGAATCTGGACCAAGCGTACCTGGATGACGGTGAGCACCACTCTTCTCCTATGTGGGTCTTTTGGTTGGAGGGAGGGGGGACGTTGACCCCACCTTTTCCTTGGCACAACAACAGTGTGGCCTCTAGATGGATGTGGGTTTTTGCTGTTTGCTCATAAAAGCATGTTTTTGGTCTTTCATCAACTGCATTTTTGGTAGATGGCAGTGCGCTCTGGCAACCAAGGGAAAAACAGTGTTCCGCAGAAACCCCTCTGTCTTGCTTCGTGACATGGAGTGAGCTGTCAGTTTTCAAGCTGTTGCCATTTTATTTCCATTTGCCAAGCATTACTTTGGAAAATGGAGAATCTCAAACAAAATGCACTTTTAAATTATTTTTTATTATTCATATCAGGGCAAAGTCCACTCTGTAAAATGCTTTTGTACATTTTGTACCAAAAAAAAGCCCATTGAACAGTCTATCAAGGCCTGCAATGAATGGGGTAGTGCTGCAGGCAAAACTATTGCAGATGTTCTAGATGAACAGTAGGGCATTGATAAGTAAAACAATGCTGTTTCTTTGTTGTGAGCTCAGCAGATTTAGCCTTTAGGAATAAATATAAGTTAGAGTAAAGCTTTCTTTGAACATATCCTGCTTATTCTTAGGTAGGCAGCTATTGCCAAACTAACTGATTTGTTCTTTTATTAAAATAGTAGCACTGTTCCTTGCAAGAGGAAACCAATGCAAAGTTAATACTTGCAGCTGGCTGCTGCAATCATAAAGGCCAGTAGCAAAACCTACACTGATTTTAGCAGAGCAGAGTGAGGTTGCTGGATATATTGCTGCAAATGTAGGATGTTCTTACACATAAAGCACAGACCTGATTTTCACTTGTATTCACTACTCCTGTCCTTACAGCCTAGGTATATACATGCATGATTTGGAATTTTTCCTGCTGTTACGCACTAGAGTTGAGAATTGTGCCCATGAAAGTTTTATTTCCTAGACTGAGGTACTGAGTGCTCTGTGGCTGTATCATAGATGCTTTCCATTGCTTTTGTGGACAAAGTAGAGCCTGGATTGTTTACTCCATTAGTCTCTGTTTGAAATGTGGTTGATAGAGTTTTGGTACCATGACAGTAAAGTCCGGAGAGTTTTTGCTAGTATCATTGTCTGAAGGGGAGTGTTGAATTGGGCTTTAATGGTGAATTTGATTTAGGAGATTTGCTAGACTTGCAAGAAAACAGCAAAGAAAAATCAACTTCCCGTTCAGTGAATGGGGCATGATAACAAAGCAAGATAATCTTTCTGATAATAAAATTGAATGCTGTGTTGTAAGGTACTTTTCATGTGACAAACTGGGAGATTGTTCCACGTTTCTAGAAATACTTGGTACAAACCTTGTAAAAGAAATCAAAAAGAAGGAAAGTTGAACTTAAAGCTAGCAAACTCTAACGTTGAGCCAAAGTCCACTTCAGTGAACTCCCAAACCAGACCACAAAATTAATTTCAATGGGTTTTGAATCAGGCCAGAAGCATGTAAATACAGCAAAGCTCACAAAGGATGCGCTTGACCTCTGTGCTAAGAAGAGCCATTAGCCAGAATAGCAGCAAGTTAGGAATGAAATTCCAGGCTTCCGCTTGGCTGACTGGATCGTTCTGCATGGATTTCAGACTAGAAATTAATTTATCAATTCTGCCACTGAAGTCAAGCAAGATGAGATTGGTCACAGCCAGGCTTCTTACTGACCTCAGTGAGTTTACATTAGTTAGAAGTCTGATCTGGAAAACTGTGATTTGCTTTACGACTTTGCAATATGTTTGATTCTGAAATGTTCAAGACTAGAATTGAAAAGCCACTTTGTTTGCTGCTGGGGAAAAGTGACTCAGAATGTAACAAAAGCCATATTTTTCCTAACTAGAAAGTTTATTTTTGTGCTTTATAGTACTAAAAGAAACCAAACCCAAAGGATTATGGAGGCTTTACCCTCAAATCCCTTTTATCCAGAAAACTTGCCTGAGATAATGTGAGCCGTTAGGTCTTGCTGTGATTTTTCACCGACAGATACTGAGGTGATGGTTCCCCAGCTAGGCTTGACATGATTACAATGCCCTGCTGCTCATGTGCAGACTCTTAGGCAATGTTTTGGTGTCTCTCACTTCCCTTCTCTCCTTTTCCCTTCCCCCATCTTCCTCCTCCCTCCTCTTTGTTCTTCCTCCTCCATATTTCTGCTGACAGTCCAGCTTTCGACCCTTCCTGCAGTTCTGACCTCCTCTTCTCAGCTCTTGTCCTCTGCCTTCATGGTTCATGTTCAGCCTTGGTGTTCTGGACTCTGCTTCTATTCTGAGCTCTGCCATGAACTTCTTGTATGCCTTGGGACAAGCCCTGTTCCATCAGTTCCTCATTCCTGAAGCTGTTGCCTCTCAGAGAGGGTACAGTGTCCCAGGGTTTGAGCCCTCCTGGAAGGAGGACCAGAGAAGAACACAGAAAAGACAATTACGGTTTCTCTTCACTTCTTCCATCTGCCATTGCTGGCAGGACCCTTCGCTGTTATCTTCTCCACTCTAACAAAACAAAAAATAAATGTGGCCTTCTTTCTAAGACCTTCCCACATGTATATCTCCATTACATATTCCTCCATACACATCCATATTTCTTTGTCTTTATATATAAATACATATCATTTTTTGAGGAAATAGTGTAAAGAAGAATCCCCAGAAGAAGAGATTGTGTGTGAAAAATCAGCAGAGAAACCTTTGTTATACACTTCTGCCTCAGAGATTCATTAGTGTTGGAAATATTTTGGGAGTGAAGATAAATCATGGTCAGGAAAACCTTCAGAACACGTCAGGTAATACTGGCAGGAAGTGATTAGTTTGAAATGCAAGTGAAGACCATAGAAGAGAGAGTTTCAGCCAAGGCCTCATTTTTGTGTTGCTCATAAACCAAAACCAACCACAGTAAAAGCTGCAAAAAATTATTTGCAACACCATCCAAAATATATTGGTCTTGATGTGTACAGGGGCAGGATGGAGAGTGAGGCTGACCAGAGCTTGGGGCACTGGCTGTGCTCCTGCTCCAGAGCCAGAGGTTTCCTTCACAGCCCTGGGGAAGCCGCAGCTGCCTGCTGCAGTTCCCATCTGTGACACAGAGCTACAGGGGTGGTGTGACAAGAGCAGGAGGGGGGGTAAATCTATCACAGGCAAAGCACTCAGATGCAACGCAATTTAGAAGCGCCTTGTTCAGTGTGAAGTGTGGTTAGGTCTTTCCATATACAAGCAAATGGATGTATAGCTGTTGCCTTGAATGTTATCAACCTGCCTGCCTCAGATGTAGTCCTTCTTTTAGCTTTGGCTGTCATGTTGTGTGCTTTTTACTTTACAAAGAAAAATGATTGTCATTATTCAAATGGTAACTATCTAACCACATCTGACACTCAGAACTGTCTGTTTGATACAGCATCTTTAAATGATTTTTGGTGCACCAGTAATCGTTAGTGGGAGAAGCAAGGCAGAGGCCTGTGCAGTGGTTAATCAGACTGCTGATCAGCAGTGGTGTTCTGTAGGGAACTCGTCTTTCACAGAAAATTTCAGATGCAGGAGATATTTCTTTAGAAAACAGATCTGCAGGGTGTGCAATGTGGTGCCTGTAAATCACCTTCACTACGAGCAATGTGTTACTTTGGGCATTTTTGGCCCCCCCCCATGCAGTAACCGTTGCCCTAACTCATAGTGTGCCAGGTCTCTACTTTCTGTTTTTATGTTCTTTCATTCAACTACAAGAAAATCCACTGTCTGAAATCAAATGCAAACGTCTTCTTTCCTCCATGGCCAAGAAGAATCTTTCTTTTCTGAGCAGTTTTTCTCTCTCCCCACAGAAGGTGGGGGCTGTAGGAAGAAGTTTTAGTTTGATTTACAGTTGTCCTCATCATGCGTCTGCACCTGACAAATGCACAGAGAAAAGAGCAGTCCAGGGCAGGGGGGGAAATGCTTCTGTTTCCTGGTGTTTTAGACAAGAGTGAATTTGCATGTTGCAAATGAGCTGCAGTTCAGTGAGGGCAACATTTACATCATAAGAAGCTATGCTCTGTTTTTAATTAGAACTATTTTTTCGTAGAAGGTGTGGTCATTTCTGCTCAGACAGGATTTTGCTAAGAGTGAAGCGTGTATGCTCCAACACACCAGCAAATCTGTGTATTCATCAGACTCATTCCTGATGCTCTGACTCACTTTATTCCAGATTTTCTGTTCTCTACTGGGACCGTACACCACTCCTCGGGTACACTGCATGCTTTATTTTTGGATCACTGCTATTGTGTGTTTGTGTCGCGTTAGGACCGAAGTCCCCTGATCACATGCCAGAGTCTTGCTAGATGTGATAAAAATAAGAACCAAAAAGTGACTCTGCTCCCTAAAGCCTGTAGACTGCTGGCAGGAAGCAGAAAAATCTTTGTATCAAGAGGCAGGTCTTGTGGGTTGTGCCTGAGCATAGCCTTTCAGCAATGTATTTAACTTCTCTGTACCTCAATTTACCATTTTAAAATGTATCCAGTTACCTTTCCCTCTAGTACATTTAAGCACTTAATTAGTTCATGTTACTAAAACTCATATGGATTCTCAGGAAAGAAAAAAAAAAGGCTGCTTTCTTGGATAAGCACTAAGTATTTGTACCTCTAGAAACAATTCACCATGCAAAATGCCCCTTTTCAAGACCACTCTTTTCCCAGTAGTCTTTCCGAGTGGCTGTCCTGCCGCCTAAAAACATGCAAAACAAAACAAAGCGAGAAAAAGCAAAACCCATACATCTAAAATCAGCAGTGGAGGAAGGAAGAAAATGAATCAAGTGATTAAAACCATAGTTCCACTGGCACCTCTTTGTTCTCGAGCTCAGGAATCTTTAATTGGTGCAGTAAGTGCCCACAGGCAAGCTGTGTTGCAAAGCATTTCCTGTTCAAAAGAACATGCAGACTCCATTAGGAGACCACGGGCACCACCGCCAAGAACTGACAGTGCAGGATGGGTACGTGGATGTGTGCTCAGTGCCTCAACGGGCAGGGTCCCACCAGGAACTGATGCACCAGGACAACGAACCCCAGTCCTCGTGCTTTGTTGGTGGAAGGCATGCGGCTGTTTGAAGACTTACCCAGTGGACTGTTATCAGCAGAAAGCACTTAGTTTTCAGAAGGCATCAAGCAATTTTCAATGATAGTTTTGAAATATTGGCAGAGTTACTTGAAAAAAAAAAGAACTTGTTCATGCAGTTGGGAATTGAAAGCTTCTAAACCACAATAAAGTCCTTTCCCAGACTTGCTGTCCATTTGCTCCATGCTCATGGCATTCCTTAGACGGTCTGAATCACAGACAGCAGACAGCTCTTATAAAGAAGACCATAGACACCCATCTGTTGGAAGACATCTGCCAAAATAGGCCATACATCTACTTTTATTCCTTCAATCCACTTTCAGTTTAAAGGGATAACAACAATAACATTTTTCAGTCCAGTGACACTGTTCATTCAGTGCAGAGGAGCAGTAACTAACTAAAATAATTCCACTGCAGAAAGAAGCAGGCAAGGCTTTTCCCCAGCCCTTACAGATGGATGAAGTGGAGCACGGAGCTGCTGAGTGATTTGTACAAGGAGATGCAAAATGTCACTGGTAAAACCCTAACTAGCTTTGGGGATCCTGTGCTGCCAGGTCCCCCAGCCACGTCCTGCATGCAGACATGGGGGTGCCAGTGAAGCCATTGCCTGGCTGTGAACCACACGCTGTGAGAGCACACGTGTTGTACCAACATGAGGGGAGGCAGAGCATCTCTCTCCTTTTTGTCAAACGCACTCTTTTCATAGTGTGTATATCAAATACTGTCTGCTTTCTAGTAGTGAGTGATTGACTGCTGGCAGGAATACACTGTCACTGAGGGCAGGTGTGGCTGTTAGAAACACCCTCATTTCTTAGGGGCACAGGCTGGAGAAAACTGTTGTATGAGCAAATACAGGATGTAAGAAAAATGAATCCGTGGTCTTCCTGTCAGCTTGGGGTGAAACTGAGTGTTCTACACAGAAAGTCTTTTAGTTCAGTCAAATCCATAACATTTTTTTTAAATGGGGGCTTTTGGAAATGAGATGCAAGAAATGTGCAGGTAGGAAATGGCTTATAACAAAACTGTGCAGAGCAGGGAAGGGGGTTAGCTCCTTCTAAAACTAAATTCACCATTTTGCTTTGAGCTGGAGGAGTCCTTTCTGGAAACCTTTAACAAGGCTTGTTTTACACTTAGGCAGTTTACCGCATAACTATGCTGGTTAAGGTGGTTGATTTTTTTTCTTTTGCTAACACAGCTATTATGGTAAGAGCCCTTGTGTAGACACAGCTCTGTTGGTGTAAAAATGCTGGAATCAGCACATCTGGTGCCAAGGCAGGGAACCACCTCCAGCTGTTTCACTGAAAGGCTTTTGCACCACCAGGGCTGGTGTGCATGGGCAGGGTTTCACCAGCAGCACCGGTGCCACTCAGCTGGCTGAGCTTGTGGAGGTAGCTGCAGCCTCCGTAGTGATGGATTCTCACATGGGCAATAATTGCACAAGCTCAGCTTAATACTTTTACCAACTCAAAATGAAGCCTGATGTCAGTAACTCCCAGCAAAAATGATGCAATGCGCTGAATTCCTTTATTGGAAGGATGCATTGCTGGGGGGAGCTGCACCCTCCCTGAGAGCCGCAGCGGCAGCGAGGCATGTACTTGTCTTCATGGTTCATCCCGTTATCTCTCCTTTAAAATTAGTACTGGGTAATTGAACGTAAGTGTAACCAGTGATCTGTCTTGTATCCACATGGCAGCTCAATGTTTTTGCTTATTCTTTACAATTTCATTGTGGGTCTCAGAATATTTGTAGCAATTTAAAGTCCCTATGCAGGTGACTGCAGCAAAATATGTGATTTTTTTTTTCTTAGTGAACTTTTCAAGTCCAATCCAAGGAAAGGAAAAAAAAAATTAAAAATATGAGCCTCGGCGTTGCAGTTTTTGAAAATCCAGGCAAGCAAAAATGATGCAAATTTGGGGGTGGGGGTCGACTGCCTGGTTTTAAAGCCAATCTCTTATTGGATGCCTGAGTCATGAGCCCTGAGTGCCTACATTTGGCATGCTGCTCTTCACAGTTTCATTTGTTACAAATTGTGTTAATGTTAAGAATGTGCAAAAAATGGGAAACGGCTAGGGATGTTTTCTCCCCTTAAAACACTGTGTAATGGGAGGCCGCTCCTGCTGCGAGGGCAAGTGAAAAGGCAGCTCAGGCCATTTTTGAACTGCACTTTTGAGATCTTGCAGGCAGCTGCAAAGAGCCCTGTTGCTTTGAAAAGTTTGGACAACATCTGCACATTTCTTTAACTATTGTGAAATAAGATGCCTGGCAAAACTAACCGTCTTAAAGGTATACAGTCTGTTCATGGTGCAAACTGAAAGCCAGTTTTAAAGAATAGCTGCTATAGAAGAATAGCTGGATTTTCAGCATTATTCACACAAACAGAACTTTTCCAGCTAAGGTCAGTTACTGCCAGGCAGCATGGATAGTTGCTGGGACAGTTTTGGTCTGTATAGATTTTCTTTTCTCTCACAAGAACAAAGCTCTATCAGTGATTGATTTAAAATTCATTTTTCTTCCACCTGCTTTTCATATTTTCTTTCTTAAAAAAAATATTATTATTATTTATAAGTCCCTGGGCATTCAGGAAAAAAAAAAAAAAAAAAAAGATTAATAATCTGAATTTCCCATCGAAGACAACTTTCTTACAAAAACTCTAAGTAGTAAGAGCCACTTTTCTGCCCAGTAGAAGCTGGTATGGCCTTATACTACCAGATCATTTTGTAGTGCTGCTTACTCACCAGTTCCAAGAGACTTCTATGCTCTAACTTGGATGCAGTGTGTTTTTAGAGGAATTTTAAAAGCAGACTGGACAAATGCAAAAGAAGACAATCCTGTGTTGGCTATGAGAGGCACTAAATGACCTAATAGGTCATTCTTAACTTCTGTGATTTGAAAAACAAGCAGCACATCTGTAGTCATGCCAGCAGGAGTGTCAGAGACAGGGGAAGGAACGCAAATGCTTGAGGACTGTAAAACTCCCTTCCTAGCATATTAGCTTCTGATTTGAATTTTCAACCAGCTACTAACTTTCACACGCTTTCTCATTTTGTAATATAACTTTCTCTGTGCTTACTGAGAAGAAATCAGAGGAAGGTAAAAGCCAACCTAAAATGTATAAACAATGCAATTGTGTCTGAATCATCACTGCAAGTCCCCGTGCTTCAATTTTGCAAGCACAGAAATCTGGGCGTACATCCAGCTGTGAATTTCACAGATGGGTCCTCTCTCTAAAAGGAGTCTGTGCAAAACCCTAAACCCAAGTACTCTCAGCTTTGGAAATGTTCCTGTTCTCCAGTTTAAGTGCACATCTACTACAAATACTACAATCTGTTCGGCAATTAGAACTCTATATCACATGAGTACTGGTCTGATAATATTGACTTTGAAAACTTGGACCTGAGTTAGATTTAACCAGTGGATTATGTTAGATATGAAAGAGTTAAATCTTCAGTTACTACAACGCAAAGTAAAAGCACTGAGGATCAAAGGACTTCAGGGGTGATGCCCATGTGACTCAGCAGAGCAATATTAATTCACTAAGCGAGAAGCTGGTCTAATACTCTCCATTTCCCTGCAGGTTCTCCTAATCCACACAGTTCCCATTTTAATCAAGCCCTGTCCTTTTGTGAGTTTGTAATTTGGAAACTGCATTCCAAAACACAGACTAAAATCTGCCCTCAGCTGAACAAACACAATTTCTTTAGAGTGAAATTGTAATTGAACAAGATTTAGACAGAAAACTATTATTGACTTCTGCCCATGGACGCTGGAGTGATATGTTTGCATCTGACAGAGAATTTTTCCACGTGGATAATTGGCAGGTGTCAAAGCGAAGGTCAGCTCAGACTGTTCCATCCTGTACTGCCACCCAGCTGTGTGCTTTGGGCATGCTTTGGCACATGGCAAGTGGGAGGGTGCAGGCAGTGTGGCACTGGGTTGTGTGCCAGGCCTGATGTGCACCAGCGTGCACTGCATGACTGGGAAACCTCTGTCTGTGCAGAACCAACCAGGTGATACCACAGCAAAGTGACAGCATCACTTCGGCCTTGATAAGGCTTTTGTGTTGACTTGCTCTTCCTTTGTGCAAGGATGCTGAACCTTCACTTTTAACGTGCAAAGGATAACTTGGAGCAGGACAAAAGCAGCAGTAAATTAGAGGAGTGTGAATTTGCAATCATCTCTGCCAGGAGAGCCTAGTCAAAGATTCCCAGATTGTGGCGTGGTTTCATTTGGTTTCTTAATGATGAGTGACTTCATCATTCATGAATGAATTGAGTTAAATGTAGGACAAATAGTGAGACACAGGAATGACTCTTATGACATTTGCAATGTCTCAATTGGTGCTGGTTTATTTAGGTGGTTTCTAAGCTTCTTTGGAAAGAGTGAGAATGACTAAACGAAGAGGGGGAGCCACTTCAGAAGTATGGGAGTCAATGGTGAAAGTATTGTGACAGTTAAACCTCCCTGGGTTCAGTATCTGTCATTATGAGCAATGCGGCGTTGGTGATGTTGTAAGAGCTCAGCTCCAGGGGACTCGGTAGCCACAAGGCCAGAGGAAGCCGGGTGATGCACCAGACGCTGCCTTCCTCTATGGTCAGATACCTCCTGCTGCCCGGCGGGGTGTTCACAGCCCCCTCGGGGCTTCCTGTTCCCATCGGGAGGCAGCAGGGCCTAAAGGTGGCTGTGGAGGTCCCGGTGCTGAGAGCTGCCTGCCCCCAGACGCTGTGTGCACTGGTTGTGGGCACACAGGGCACAGCTTCAGTCACACGTGCTGCAGCCACCCAAATATAAGGCCCAGCATTTCCGTAGGTGATGGTCACCACCTTAGGAAGTTGTCCTTGTGGCTTTGGTGGGTCCTTCAGCTCAAGTCCTTGGATATGAAGTGACTGTAAATTTTTACAAATTGGTGTTTGCAGAAGGCTGGAAATAGTCGGAAAACGTAAGCACTGACCATTGTGGGCGCTGGGCAGGTCTGGGGAGCAAACTGGCTTGGCTGGGGTCAGAGGAGGAGCAAGGCAAGTCGGAGGAAGACTTCTGAGATTTGTATTTTTTAATTACATTGTGTTTTGTGCATCTTTTTTCTTTAAACTTACTTTAGTTTTTCCTTGTCTGGTTTCTTCTTCACACATAAGTACTTGCTCTGAGTGGGGCACTGTCTTCTTCCTTGGAAAGCATACCAAGGTACTGATAACCAGCAGACAAACCCTAGGGGGAGGTTGTCAGCTGGGAGAGCTGGCTGAGACCTCTCCAAAGGTCTTCCTGCAGTCTCATGTTGACAAATAACTTCTACTGTATTTTCAGACATTTCCGTTTTAAAAACATAGCACTGATTTTAATGCAAATTTTTCTTCCATATCAATTTTATAGGTTATTATTAAAATAACAAGCACACAAAATTATTATTATGTCAGTTTTTAAAATGAGTATCTTTGAAGCTTTGTTTTACACTTGATAACATTTTATAGCTCTTCCCAACTTTAAAACTAATGCAAGTTTCAGGTCAAGATTAAGACTTTCCCTAAATTCAGGCAGTTCTGCTAATGGACTTGGTTTAGCGGTAGCTCTTCGTGGTCCTCCAACCTATTCTGTCATGCAGAAAAGCATCTCTGCTTTTCACAATCCGCTGCTGAGTGTGAGTGGCTATGCAAAGAGGGCTGGAAGAAACCTCCCCTGCATGCGACATTCCAGCACAGCTCTCCGTGCGCAGCATCCCCTTGCCATGCAAACAATCTAGCCCTTAATCACAGTTAGACTGTAATATTTACAATCATTTCGACAGATTGTGGTCAATAGAACAAGACATTCGTTTCCTCCCGCGCATGCAACAAGAGATGCACGCAGCCGGTGGCTGGGTTATTGCAGGAAGCTCGCGCTGCCGCACGCAGCCACGCTCCGCTCAGGCTGGCTCTGAGGCGGAGGAGTGAGAGCAGTGAGCCAGGGCCAGCCTCAGCCCCAGCCTCGCTGCAGAGGTAGCCCTGCCACGCCGTGTGCACACACCAAAACCTCTCGAGGATTTCTCTTCTCAAGATGCACGCTGCCTTCAGCCGGCCGGCAGATGCACCAGTGATCTGGGGAGTCCCTGTCTGTGGCACATGGA
The DNA here is from genome assembly GCA_013399715.1 of Alectura lathami. Taxonomy (NCBI): domain Eukaryota; kingdom Metazoa; phylum Chordata; class Aves; order Galliformes; family Megapodiidae; genus Alectura; species Alectura lathami. The sequence goes on along the minus strand of VXAV01007208.1, from coordinate 24,167 downwards.
CAAAAACGCTTTGGCAGACAAATAAGTGAGAAAACTAATTTTCTCATCTTCAGAAAACAGTGTGCACCATCGTGCCTGGATAGATCGAATTTGTTTTGATAGCAAAACAAGTTCTATGGAAACCATTGTGAACCCTGGAGTGAGGCTGCCCAGGAGAGTTGGGGAAAGCCGCTTTTGTTTGTTGTGCTTGGCATCGTTTTGCTCTGGATGAAGATGCTTTAATTTTGTGGGGAGACCCAAGAGAGCATTCCTCTTTTTCCATACCAGAAAGCCTTCCAAGCTGGCATAAACGTCCCCTCTTTCCAGCTGCTCCTTTCCAAACACACTGTGCCTCCTAAAGATAGTCTTTACAGTGGCTGGGGCTGGTGGAAAACATGAAGCCTGCATGGATTAGCACAGGAATTCATTTGGGCTGACGAATTGGGTTTCCCTCTATAAACAGCACTAGTGTTTTCATCTTCTGGACAGCACAGCAAACTTCACGTCCTCTTGCTCCTCGGCCCGCCTCTCCCGCGCTGTGCATGCATCGAGGCCAGCCCCCATAAAAGACACACGAGGTCCTGCAGATGGGGGATGGGAAAGAGCACGCCTTCAGCAAGGCATTCTTGACTGCTCCCCTTCTCAGACAGCTTTTTTCCAACCCTTTAAAGAGATGGTGTTTTTTTCAGTTTATTTTTGTTTCCAGGTAAAGAGGAAATTAGAGCAATCCCTTCTCCTCTGGTTCAGTGAACTTCCAAGCAGCCCACGCTGTATATTTATGCATTTACTTTGCAGTTTTGTTTATCTTTGGCTACAATATGGTTATCATCCGCAGGAGTCTCTGGGGTTCTCTAAGGAGGGTTTTGTCTGCTCCTTTTCCCCTGGGACTTTGGGCACACGTGTAACCTGTGCTGTTGCTGAATCATAGCCTTTTTACAGATAATACAGATTATACTTATGACAGCATGGGATTTAAAAAAAAACAACTAACTAACTAAAATAAAGCAGACAACTTGCAAGCAGATAGCAATGCCATTGTGTTTTGCAGGTTTATCAGTCCACAGTGTATTTATTATGCTCCATTTCATGGTGTAGGCATTGCCATACTTTCAGAAAAAGCAGTTGATGTTGGAGTCAAGATGCAGTTAGCTGCAACTAAAATGTTTTGTCTGCCACATCATTTGGTGTAGATACCTATTTATAAAGGTCCTGACCACCCTGCTTTCCTCTGGTGTGGTTATGATGGAGTCGAACACTATTCCCATAGAGGTGATGAGAAGGCAACCCCCAGGACGGCAGGAGGGGAAGGTGCTGGCCAGGACATGGACTTCTCCGCAGAGCTGCTTTAAGCAGGCTCACTGGCTGCTGAGGTTTTGCAGCTGGAGCATCAGCCATGCTGAACCACAGAAGGAAAACAAAACCCAGCAGATTTCCAAAATACTAACAGCTGGATGCAGATGACATTTCAGAATTAAAAAAAAAAAAAAAAAAAAAAAAAAAAAAAAAGCACAACCAAACAAACCACTCTCCTGTTACTCTCTCCCCATTCTGATGTTGCCCCTGTGCAGCAGTAGGGCCTGACTGAGTGTCTTGTACTGCAGCCAGGGGATGTTTCTGGGGTGCCCATTTGGGAGAGAAGTGTGGCACCTCCACCAGAGATGGCCAGCCTCTTGAACCACAAAAACTGTTCCTATCTTTGCAGGCACAAGGCTGCAGCCCTCTGTATCTAGTTCATCCGTCAGATCTCAGCCAGGGTCAGCAATGACCAAACCCTCCCTGCAGCCCCAGCTGGCTGTCGCTATGGGCAGCGGTGATTTACAGCCCGATACAAGCTGCGCTGTTATTCTCAGCCTTGATTCCAGCCACACCTGGGGTAACCCCAGGCAGAGATCACCCATTGCTGCCTGTGTGGCAAGGGAGCACCCTCTGTGCTGACAGCCCTGCAGGGATGCCCTGAGCTGCCGGGCTGTCAACAGTTTGCAGTTCTGCAAGGCTCCTTTTGCCCTCTTCCAGCATCCACTGTAGCCTGAGCCAGCTCCGGTCACCATGGCTGTGTCACCTGCTTAAACCAGAGTGAGTTTTATCTTGTCTGCAAAGGGGAAGACCCAGGCTCTTGGATAGGTTGTCTTTTCCCACCAGTGAATTACTTTCATTTTTAGGTCTTTTGAGGGGGTGTTTTTGTAGCACCTAAAACCTTCCATCCAAGCGTGCAAGGAGGCAGCGTGACCACCCCAATGACAAATTAGCCTTTGGACAAGAACCTTCCCTTCTCTGAGCATTCCAAAAGAGAGCCCTCAGTTCCTCCTGTAGGACTTCTTCTGTTGTTGGTCACCAATATTTGTTTCACCTTCTCTGTCAGTGAAATGTTGGTACAGCCTGGGCCACTTTCTGAGAGGTGATCTATACTTGTGTCTTTGTATATTTGACTCTTCCTTTTTTTTAAAAGTAGGCAGATGTCTTATCCACAGTGATTTAGTTGAGAGTTACCTACCAAAATACCTTTCAAAATCTGTGTTTGCAGAAGATACCAGTGGCTTCATAATGTTTTCATTATGCTATGAATGTTATCTGGGGCATTTCATTCGTGTTGGCAGTTGCTCTACTTCTGAGACCACTCAGAAAGAGTTATGGTGATCTTGGCCTTCAAATCTGCTACTACTGTGTCTTCCAGCTGTCTGTGGCTAGTTCCCCAACTGCAGGACAAACAGTGTTCCCATTCAGTCCACGTTGCTAGCTGAAGGAACGAACAGCCTGCCAACTGCTTTTGAATGTGTTCTGTAGTCAGATGAGATCATATCACACGTAAGAAAGTTTCATCTTTATTTTAGGCAAGAGGGTGTTTTATCACAATGTGGTTCCAAAGCCTTTGTCGTTCGCTTGGAGTTCACCCAGGAAGTGTAGCAGTGGATGGTTAAATGCAAATTAATAGGTTCAGTATGAGCTACAGACACAGAGCTCATGAGCTGGCTGTGAGGGCTCGCGTATAGAGGAGAATGTTGTCATACAGCTGATGAGGACTGAGGAGAGATTAGACGGGCTTGCTAGGTACTTGCAGCATGCCCCCGAGACGCTGCATTGAGCAGAGCAGTTTGCATCCTGCCTGGGTTGTGTGGGGAGCTTGGAGACCTCACAGCTGGGAAATGTAGGGATGGCTCATTAGATCCTGGGAAGGATTCCCAGGGGCGGTCTCTTTGGGTGGTTGTTCCTACGTCTTGATCTGGAATTGGAATGGGAGATCTGCAAATAATTGAGGGCCAATTTCTGAACAAATGTAGGTTGTTGGTATGTGGTGAGGCTGGAAATTGCCCAAACTCAATAGCTCCAGCAGCACTTCAGCTAAAGACAGTCACCTCAACAGCCATTGGACATGGAAGAGCTCAATTCTATTTCTGGTAATTTATATCCCTCCTTTTCTTTTATTTTCATACTGAGAACAAAAGTTTTATCGTTTGTGCCCTTGACTCAAATTGAAAGTTGTAAGTCTATGGATGATGCATATACATTTTTCTTATGCTCTCAGGCTTTTTACCGTCAGAGGTTCCAGACCTTCCTGAGATGAGATGCAAAGTCAGTTGCAGTATTTGCTCCACATACTCTCTTGCACTCCTTGTAGTTATAGAAGTCTCTTATAGTTGGTTCTTCCTCTCAGTTTATCATGGTTTCTGATCTATGCATACACTCCATAATACTCTTTATTAATTTATTATGTTTTGGTGTGGTACAAACCCCCTCATGGATGAGATCTCCATTGTGACAGATGCTGTATTGACTCCAAAGGAGAAGTTTCTTCCTTTAAGGACTTACAGTCAAAGAGCAAAATAAAAGCTAACAGATGGATGCGGACAGACAGGCAGCATCTTGTATGTGGCACCTCCTTGACATTGCTCTATGTGAATTGTAACATTCTGTCAGTAACCACTTAAACATGTTGAATGGTCTGGATTCTTTCCAGTGAACTTGGGTCCTGTAGCTGTAGCCCTGAAGTTGTTTGCTCTGTTGTCCTGGAGTCCCATCACCAAGACCCACAGACCTCTAGCCAGTGCCCATTCCCTTCTGTTGCCTGCAGAGGCAGCTCCTGATAGCAGTGCTCTGAACACAGAGCTCACCACTCAGTGCCCAACACAAAGGGGCAGGAACCTCCCCCCAAACAGGCATTTGCCAGAGGATGTGGGGTTGTGATAGGAAAATAATCTGTGTGCAGAAGTGATTTCATGTGTTCCTGTGCTCAGTGTTTTTCACTAAGAACAGTGTACTGCCCAAAATCCTCTTTAAAATAGGGTGCATAAGAAACGTATGCCTACTTCATGCTAAGTTGTTTGTGAAAGCAGAGTAATTGCAAGCAGAAGGTTATTTGCATGCCTGTTGCATAGGAAAGCTTGGTGCATCTCAAAATTGTTCATAGGCCACTTGTGCATCTCTCTTGTTACCTTGGGTTTTCTGTGGGCTGTTTTCTCTTGAGGGCCAGCTTCAAAGACACGTTCAGACATGTTCGGGGCAAACCTGGTTTGCTGGAGAGGAACAGATTCTTCAAGAATCCTCAAGCCTTCAGCAGGGATGCTTGCAAAGTTAAGACACAGCAGAAGATAAGATGCCAGAGAATTAGAGCCAGTGAATAGTTCTCTGGATTAATAGACATAAGCACTAGTGCTCAAGGGAGGAAAATAGAACACATTATTGACTGTTCATCCCCTGCAAAACTGCCTAAAGGGAAGGGTAACATGGTTTGTTTCCCCTCAATTAAATATTTGTTAAATGGTTTGTTTCCCTTCAATTAAATATTTGTTCTGGTAGTTCCTTTGTGACAGAAATATAAAAAGCAGCAGCATTGCCTATTCTTGTTACTTTCAGCTAATCCCAACTATGCTGCAACTGTTCTTCAGTCCCTACCCCCTAATTATTTCCTGTAAAAAGTAGCTTTCTCCCATCCATTCTTTTTTCTCTCTGTTTTTTAAACATTTCACTGAATGACTCATATCACCTCTCAGTAAATAGGTTAAATCTAGGAGAATGATGAAACTGCAAAGTGACATGTGAATAAATAGTGCTATCTCTTGTGTGCTTTTCCTGCCAGCAGTTACTATTTTAGAGGCATTGCGGTATCTGTTACAAACTTCATTAGTGTTCAAACCATGAGGTGCAAGCTACTGTAGGAAAAATTCATCACCAACCTCCTCTGGTTTTGCTGTTTTTAATCTAAAAAAATATGTATTAGCACCAAATGGCATTGCTTATCTCTGCAGTTATGTGGCGAATTCACAAGCTAACACACGCAGAAGTAGATGTGAGTACAGCATCCCCCATGCTCTGCAGCAGCAGCCATAGGGTTAGATCAAGAGTTAGGAGTGAGAAAGGGGAGACTCCTGCCTTGTATTTCTTAAGCTTCAGTCCATCAGTGTCATATTTCTCTATTTGTTTAGCCACCTAATGTGGTTTAAGAAAATGAACTCCATCCCCTTCTGATATAAAGGTTTTTGTATATTTATTTATGATGCATGTCTTCTGCTTGGAATATTTCAGTTGGGCTCATTGCATGTTAACTAAAGCTAAACACAAACTTCTGCTTTTCTCAGTAACTTACTAACTATCAACTAGGGAGAGCCAACTGCATGACTCAAACACGTGTCCTTCCCTTACAATTTCAGCCAAAACTATCTGGCATCAGAGTGCTGCAGAAAGTCATATCTAAATATATGTGAGCAGAAAGAAAGTCAGTTAAAAAAAGACTTTGTTATGGAAAGCTACTACAAACCGAATCCACGGTGGCCTGGAGTTCCTCATCACACCCAGGCTGATCTAGTTTTCCACTTTCAAGGTACGCTTCCCAGAGTGGCTACTGGCACTCGTAGAAGCACTGCACAAAGTTGTCAGACCTTGTTCCAGACCCTAAATGCCTTACACAGGGTGAGTGAGGAGACTTAAAGTTTTAATCTAGTAAGTAAAAATACTTACCATCCTTTTAGCAAATTTAATACTTTTCTCATGGCCAGCTGATGCAGATTCTTCCTCCAATAATATATGGACAGGGTTTGCACCTATCTTAGAATCTTCAGACTAAAAAATTGTTATTTAAATACCAAAATCCATCAAGCAAACAGGAAATCACACTCAGGAGCAAAATTTGTTCTTTCTCTTGCTGTTCCAGTAAACAACCCAGGATGAGAAAGCCAGTGCATATGTGCACATGTCCTGCAAGTATCACATAACCCCTGTTTCCTGGACATGGTGCCTAGAAAACTCAACTCATTGATTTCTCATAGACTGAAACAGGGGTTCCGGAGGATTAAATAGCAGAAACCACCACACTTGGCATCTGGTCAGCCTTACACTTCCTTCCTTCAGCAACATTTGGCACCTCTTCCTGCAGGACGGTATGTCATTTGTAGGCAGTATAGCTCTCCCAGACATTGTTTGCACTTCTGGTTTCAGCCCTCTTATTATGGGGGTCTCAATAAACTGGTCTAGCAGGGAATTAAACAACCCGTTAACACCCAGTTCTCTTCTTAACTGATTAACTGTGTGAAAGTCCTCTGGCCATGGAAGTGTAATGATTTTGCACTAATCACTTACAGGTTCAGGTGCAATTTATTACTGATTTACAAGACTGTAACCATTTGTGTAACAAGCTGAAGTGCAGCATGGCAGAACCGGACAGGCACCCGAGGCTCCACGCAAGGCATGCAGTACAGGGAGAGCAGCACAGCTTTCCCGTCACCTCCACCCGTGCCGACTGCTTCGTTTTCCTTCCCCATAACTGGTCACTTTGCTTTGTATGACTGAGGAGAAATTGCATGGAGGGAGCAGTTTGCAGAGGATTCTGCCCAAGGATTGTGCATGAATAAGCAAAAGCAGAGGGATGCCTGTAGGGATCTTTTGAAAATGAAAGCTCTCCGCTATGTCCACACGCTCCGCATAGGCTCATTCTGTGCAGGTCATCATCATTTCAGGCTCTTTTTTTTTTTTCTGTTAGCTAGGCATGAGGTATTTAAGCTCCCCAGGCGTGACCTTCACAGTCTTTATGAATTTCTCAGCCTCAAGTGGATCTGGGATAGGTCTGGTCCTTCAGGGACACTGTGGACTTGGCCAGGGTCCCATGGCAAGGTGATGGCATAGCAGAGCTCCACGCTGCAGAGTACCACTATGCAGCTGTGCTCTAGCCACTAGGTCATGCTTTTCCCTCACAATTTTAACACAGATGTTTCACAGCAATAGGCTTTTGATCTTTTCTGGAAGCAGACTGTAGAGTGGAAGTGCTTAGAAAATCCTTAAAATTTCTGGGATGGTGTCAAACAGATTGGTGTTTTGAGTATTTCCTCCTTGATACTTCGGATGTACAGTGCATTTAGGACACCTATGGTTCTTTTTTTAGAAGAAATGCTAGCTTAATTTTCTGCTCTTTTGTTGCAGACACACCCAGCTTCCTGTTAAAGATTTGGGTAGGATGGCACCTTAGATACTGATCTTTTTTTTTGCCTCTCACTCTGGAACCTTGCTGAAATATAAGGGGAGGATACTTAAATGCAGTGAGTGAAATGGAGATTCACAGGGAGTCTAACTATTGATTTCAGTTGAGACAGGCTTTAGCCAAAAAAAATGTGTTAGATTCTGTTTTCCATCAGATATCTATATTATGATGTTAAATTCATGGAAAGGTGCTGATGAGTTTTGAGTCAATGAAACTATTGTAGCATGCATGCATCACAGGGCTTGAGTCAGTTTGGGGCTCACTTAGTTTGGGATCAGCAACTTCTTCCAAGTGTTTGCTTAAGTAACAGAGATGACATGATTGCTGTGAGCTGGATGGTGTTAAAGAGGTTTATAGCTTACACAGATTTCACAGATTACAAACAGGACAAGAAAGTTCCAGGGTGCTTCTACTGACATTATTTCAATAAAGAGTAAAAAAAACCTTTAGAGAGGTGGACATGTAATGAAAGTAAAACTTTACAGCTGAGCACCCCTTGGCAGCCCAATTTTCCAGAAAAAGACTTTCATTGTTATTGATTTATAAAAACATCCCCCCCACCCCGGTATTTTTCCCCAGTTTGTTGGATTTGGGCTCCTTGTGCCCGACACACCGAAGTTTGTATTTACCAGTCAATTAGTTGCTCTGCTTGCATGTGCAGAGGCTGATTTTCCAGGATGCAGAATATAAAATGGGCTGTGTACTGAGTGGTAGGTTCCAGTGTATGATACGTGGCTGCACCATCTGAGGGAGCCAACTAAAATATTTCTCTTCTATATATAGTCACCTGAAACCCAGCAGCAAAGACACTTCTGAATCTTATACTCAAAACTAACTTAGTTCTTAAGAAGTACTTTTTCCTCCTTAATACTGGAATAACTTTTTAATTTCCACATGGTTTTATGGGAAGTGCCAAATGCTTTCATGATAAATTAAAAAAAAAAAAAAATCTAAAAAGATGAGACAGAAAAAAGCATCAGAATTTTAAATACTGCCATTTTATGAGAAAAAAAAAAAACAAAACATTTTCTTTGTGTTTGAAGGAAAGACTACAACTTTTGTAACTTCTTTGAGCATATCTTTCCTGTTCTTTACAATTAAAGCAAATTCTAATTTACACATCCACTGTGCTTCTATCTCTTATTTAAAGGAAGGGACTGACTTTTGATCTGGCATAAATGTGTCATGTTTTATTTGGGCCACGAGGATGATAATACAGCTGAGGTTTGCAAAAGGCAGTGACTAGTCTTTGACCTGATGTACAAGACACATGGACCTCCTGTGCCTCTGAAGGCTCAGATCAAATTACCAGCATTTCTGATATGTTTTGCGATCAATTCAGGAGTGTAATTTTTCGCATACTTATTTTTAGATAATATCATTTGAGAAAAGAGGGGAAAAAAGGTAAAATTTAGTGCTGGATCTGAGCAAACAGAAAGGTCAGCGGTTAAGTTCTGCCTTATGTATTGTATATGCTGAAATGTCCTTTAAATAGATTAAAACACAAAATGAAGAGTAGCTGAAAACTGTAACATTTGGCCTTGCAATATAGGTCAAAGGTTACTTTTTTTTTCCTCAAAAATGGTTTTGCAAATCTTTTTCAGAGCTGATAGATACACACCTTAGCTGGATACAAAACATTATATGAAAAAGAATGACTGTGATCTTTGATCCAAGCAATCAAAAAAAAAGGTAATTGGTATTTTTCTGCCTTTTCTCCAGCTGTGTGTTTCTCTTAACCTTTATTTATTTATTTTTTCAATTAAAAAGTAATGCCCCGTTTTATTTGGCTTAGAGGGTTTAAAATCTCATTAATTTTTTCATTCTTTTCCTTCCCCACATGTGTACCACAGAGCTGTCCTGAATTAGCTGGGGCTTGGTGGGCAGGGAAGGAGAGACGGGGTTGTGCATGCGGGGCTGGAGCATCCTGCTGTTCCCAGGCAGCAGTTAGGACCGCGTGAGGACCATGGTTTGCCTGGTCACGTCTTCATGGCACACTGAAAGCTCAGGGATCAACTTTCCTCCCCAGTCCCTGAAATGTTATTGGGCCCTCCCCATGTGTCTTGTGTTGTGCACTTGTAAAATGCTTCTTGGCCATATTAGCAGAGTAAATGTGGAGTATGTGGGATCCCTGCCCAGCAGCACAGTGCAGGGGGGAACCCATGGAAGTTGGCTTTGCCTCCTCTGATGGGACCCTCACTCTTGCAGGATCCCAAGACTCCAGACACTGCCACGGATATGGTGCTCTGACAGCATCAACCCTGTTGGTGTTACTCTAGACACATACGTGGAGTAATGCTGGCAAAGTTGTTATTCCAGCGTGTGTGTGGATGTGTGTGTGCGCACGCGTGCATATGAGTGTGTGTGCATGTATATAATCAATTACAAGGAGCCTGACTCATTGCCAACTAAAATTGGAGACTGTTTTCTGTCTCTGGACTACTAGTTGAAGCTCGGTATTTCATGCAACCCGCTATCATCCCGCAAGTGAATCCACTCCAGATTTCTATCTGAGAGGATGCAAATTAGAGTCTTAAACATCTTTGAGGACTGGAGCCTGAGAGGCTGACTCTAACCCGTCAAAGATGACTGACTAGGACAAAGGGGTTAGGGACAGTTTAAACTAAAAGAGGGGAGATCTCAGTTAAATATTAGGAGGAAACTTTTTACTCAGAGAGAGGTGAAGCACTGGCATAGGCTGCCCAAAGCAACCGTGGATGCCCCATCCCCGGAGGTGCTCAAGGCCAGGCTGGATGGGCCCTGGGCAGCCTGCTCCAGCAGGTTGCTTTAAGGTCCCTTTCAACCCAAGCCATTCTGTGATTCTGCGATAAGAAGGCAGACATTCCTCTGTGATTTTAGCCAGCCTCTTGAATTAAGCTAAGCAGAGGATCTCCAAGCAGCAGAGCTGTTGTAATGCCCCTACAATAGCAGTATCTAACAGGGTATGCTGAAGGGATTCAGGCCTTGCTAGGCATTTCCTTGGTCTGGGTGGCTGACATAGCTGTAATTTCAATACACCTTTTTCTGATTTAACCTTTCATAATTTTTGCATATATCCTCATGGCCCCATTTAATCAGCTCTCTCATTAAATGGATCAATAGCAGCATGCTTCCTAGCTACCACATGCCAAACATCTTAAATAACAACATTTTATTTATTTATCACATTATCTCTATTTCCTTGCAGCTAGAAATGAGCAAATAATGAGAACCGATACTTGAGAGATATTTTAACCATGCTACCGAAAAGATAGCTGGGATTTCAGAATAGCAAGTTCAGTGCATGATCTCAGCTTCCTCTGCAGTTTAGATACATCTCAGTTTGCTGGTTTTGTTCACCCTGTTACTGAAACCCAAGTCACTGAGATTACACCTCAGTCTGGATCCATGTGCTCCCAAAATCTTGAGCAGATGCAATGAAGATGAGTGATGTCACCAGGCTGCGTGGAGGTGACTCCAAGCTGCTTTAGGATCCATTCCTTTTATATGTATATATTCATTACATTTAGGGGCTCTGGCTGTAGATTAGGACTTCTTGTGCTGGACTGACAAACCCTCCACTTGGAGCTCTAGTGTTGCCCAACCTAAATTTCACCTTACCACATGGATTTAGCTAGAATTCAGAGTGAGCACAGGACATTCAGGCCACCTGGTAGCAGGGAGCAACCCTGTCATTCAGATACAACAAAAATCTGATTTACAACCTGTAAGAGCTCACAGAGGGAGCCCAGCTGTGCCCATGAGCATGGTCCTGCAGCCCATCCCCGGGGTTTGCATTCCACACCGTTCCCCTGCAACTCGAGCTTTTCTCAGCTTGCTGTCCCTCTATAACCTCAGCCCACAAAACCCACTGCAGACCTCCAATGCAGCATGCAAGAGGGAAAGTGAAGTCTACAGATGGTGTAAGCCCGTCACCGCACCATCCCACCTGCCTAGGGCCGTGCTGGCCATGCTTTGGGCTCGTGGTTTGCTGCTGCTGCTCAACAGCTTTCACTGTGCATAACGTTCAGGCTGGGAAACAGAAACAAAAAGGGACCCCTCAGAAAGCTGTGGGTTTAGCAAACCCCACTGAGTTACCTGCTCCTTCACCTAATACTTAACCCTTCTTAGGCCAAGATGACTGTTGGCTCTGATGTTTCCATGAGTGGTGGCTGTATTAGAAGAAAGGAAGCTCATACACAGCATTTTTGGTATGCTGGCAGCTCAGACAAACGTGTCGATAAATAGATCGGCCTGCAGTCTCAGCCCACTTGTTTTTAGAAAGGAAATGACCCTGTGAGAGTGGGTGCCCACTTCTTTTACCTCATTGCTATTTTTAGCTGAGACTGTGAAAAATTTCCATTGAAGACCTGCTCCTCTCATTTCCTGGGTAGAGCAAACAGGAAGCTCTTCTGACTGAGCTGCAGGAGAGCTTGGCCTGAAAGTAGACCAACCTCACCTCCCTCTGGTTGCTTGCTTGCACTGCAGAGCAGCAGCACACCAAACACCCGCTGCGATGTGCTTCGTGTTCATGGATTCACCCAAAAGGCGGGGAGCTGGGGCCAGCAGGTGACAGTGGCAGTAGAAAGCTGGGCAACAGGAGAGGGCAGGCTGTCAGCCACGTATTTTTGGCACATGTGCTCTTCAGCAGGCACCAACCTGATTGGAATCAGGCATTTATCAGGCATTTCCTGGCTGGAATGAGAAAGAAAAGCTGAAATCTGGGCTGTTCACAGGGAGGATTTTTGAGCACAGAAGCGTGGAAGGTGCCTTGTGTTGCAGCATGCAGCAGAGGCCGGGGCAGCTGCTTATTCCTTGAGGGGTATGGCCAGCCACAGCAGACATCTGTACAGTAACAGCATGGAGCATTGCCTAAACCATATATTTTATTTTTTCTGAGATGAATTCCATTGCATGTAGAGAGATTTCAGAGTACTAGTCATACCTATTAAAAATTAATGCATGTGTTCTCCCAGAAACAATAAGAGATTGGGCACCACATTTTAATTGTTCATGAGTTACCATTTTTCATAAACATTTGTTAGAAACAGGCATAAATATTGTGGAGTCTTACAGCTGAATACATGAAAACTAATCAGGCTTGGGGGAGGGTCTGCTTTGCTTTGAGTTAGGGGTCTGAAGCCTTAGAAAATTTGGTCTTTGTTTTTAAGGCAAATTTGTCAGAGTAAGTAAGCAGTTTCCAAACTGGGGACCCCCTCCAGTGATTTCAGCGCCAGGGAGCTGCATGGAAATGGAGCCCCAAAGCAGGCAGTTAGGGAGTTTTGCACCAAAACGCTCATGTTTTAGGTCTCTCATTACAAAATCACTGCCAAGGTAGAAAGTTTGTGCCAGGAGGTACCAAAGAGTGCTTCAGGCAAATGTGTGAAAGGTGTAGAGGAGAGGATGGCTGTTGTGTATGACATGCAATATTGTTCAGTGTTTTTTTTGAGCAGAGAATGAAGTGATTCAGTGTCTTCTCTTGAGCTTTATTAAAAAGCCTGTCCCAGCTTCTTGGTCTATTGTAGCAGTGCATCAAAATTTGCTTATGCTATAATCTACAAACAAACTATAACAAAAATGTAGGTCAAGTAGAGTCTACAGTGAGATTTTTCAAAAGAAAGTAAACACAAAAAGCCAACACTTTTTCACCTGAATTGCAGTCTCTGTCTTTTCACCATTATCCACTATGTTTCCTCCAACTATGGCCCTTTTCAAAATACTCTTGTGTTTCATCCTAGTGAAAAATGTTAAAATGCTCAGATACTTACAGATTTTTTTTTTTTTTTACCTGGATAAAGGAAATGTCTGTCAAAGAGGGAAGGGGTTGTGTGACATAGGGGCTGTCGCATGTGCCAGACACATGGTACAAGTTGTCAGTTGTGTTCTGATGGTACCTGAAGCATGCTGAACACCATCTAAACCCTCTCTCTTCTCTCCTTCCCCTTTGCTTAACAAAAATATGTGTCCTGGATTATTAGGCTAAAGTTTTAAAGTTTTAATCAAAATAGTTATGTTATTAATAGAGAGGGAATGTTTTTAGCTTAGCAGCAAACTGTCCAAGGATTGCTTTTGCTTCTCATGACTTTGAAAGTGCTCTAACATTTGTTCCTCTTTCTTTTATTTCACAGTTAACGAAATTATCAGGAAGGAATTTTCTGGACTCCCTGCCAGAAGTCAAACATAGAAGAAGAGATTTGTGAGACAACTTCTACCAAATCCTTCCATAACTGACCTCTTAGATCCTTCCAATGTCCCTGCAACCTCCTGCTTCCTTAACTGTTCATCTCAAGGCACCAATTCAATGCAAGGAACAATGTATTGGCATCAAGCTGACAGCCTTGACTAAGCAGCTCGCCACCTCTCTCTGTAAACATCGAAAAGGACACCCTTCCTTTCGTCCAGAGATCGTATTGTTCTCATGTAACAGAGCATCTGTCTGAGGAAACACTTCAAGCCTGCTGCAAAATACCTAGCTATGTATCGATCTGTCTATCTCAGTAATAGTTAGAAGTAGGATGTTGCTCCTGCACACCACGCAAAGCAAGGGAGGTGATATATTAGTGCTTATTTGGGTGGGGTGGGAAACAAGGGAAGAAAGAGTAATATATTCCATGAAAGAATAGCAGCAGTTTGCAGTTCATTAACGATGACTTGCCTTCCAGGTCACAAAGCCCTTCTGAAGAATTTTGTTGTTGTAGGAAACTGAGGCAGCTCAAGATCACTCAGCCTTTATCCAAACTGGGAGTAGAAGCTGTATGTTCTGACCCTGAGCACTGTGATCAGTATTTCAAGCAGTAGATGTCTGCTGAATCCAGGAGTCTTCTCCATTTTTTCTTGTCTGAATGGATGTGAATTTGATGGAGAAGAATGCTTACAGAGAGCCAATGAAAATTCAGCAGTTATTACACTTGTCTCAAGGTAAATTAAACACAGATAAACAGATTAATATATAGGAGTCACAGTAAATCCAAAGATTTTATGATTGATCCTAATTAATATTTAGACAGTGTGTGAACACATTTTAGATACTGTCTCTCTAATAAATTGCTGCTATTCCGTTTCATGTAAAACCTGCTGTTGGCTGGTACCTTGTCTCATTTAGCAGCTGTAACATTTAACCACACAAGCTGCAGAGGTAAACAATTGCATTTTACAGAAGCGACATGTTCCAGAAAAAGTATAAACTTACTTATATACATTTTGTCTCTTTAGCTTTGCAAAGCTACCAGCAGTTTCTGGAAAGGTTAAGTTTCCATGTGAGTTAGTATGTTTGTAATGTTTTGCTTCGTGTGTTTGAATACAATGTACTGACAAACGCCTAGCGTAAGAGATAACCCCTGCGGCCTGCAGTTGTACAGCTAGCAAGTCTGTAACGTTTCGGTGTGTCTCTGGTACGCCAGTGTGACCAAAAGGCATCCAGGGTGGATAGCCAGTGTGCAGTAAGGGGTTGCTGTAGTATTGTAGGCAGTGTGTAGTAATCCTTAATGGTTGTTTAAGTGGGGAAAGCTGGTATTGCTATGAGTGCTGAGCCTGGGCTCTGTTTTAGAAAACACAGCAGAACTGCCCTGTTCTCAGTTGTTTCACAGCAAACTTTACTGATTACCAGTGTGCCCACATGCTCACAGCAGGAATTAGGTTATGTGGATACAGAAACCCAGCAGAGCAGCTGCCTAGTTTATTCCCCAATATTGCTAGAAAGATGCTTGCACAGACCCTGCAGACTTTTGCAGGGATAAAACTGAGGCTTGGACTAGCTGAAGTGGCTTCTGCATAGGTTTAGTGATTGATTGTTAAGCCACGCTCATAGTGGTTAGCACTTCAGCTGGCTCACATGCCTCAAATGAGCTATTTTAAATTGCTTTTAAATTGCCATGTTGCCAGAGTCTGCCATACATTATGGATTTTTAATGCAGTCTGGCCTTTTGGACAATTTTGAAAAATTCCTAAGGCCAAAAATTGCCTGACAGAAATTCTTTATGGCTGCCGAGTGAAAGAACAGCCCGAAGGTATCTCTTGGCTTCACAGGATTCATGCTTGAAAGTACCAGAAACGATCATCTAGTTTTCCCTGATCAAACCAGTAAGATTAAGGTATAGGAGAAGTTTAAAAAACAAAGCAAAAACCCATTCACAGAAAACCAAAATCTCCAGATAAGTGACAGAAACATTTCTTTGTCTGGATTTCAAAGAAAATATCAAAGAATATGAACTTCTTTTCAAATCTCTTGTCTAAAAATATTGCTCCTTATCTGGTGATTGTCAATAGCAACTGACTGTCAATAATCCTCCATACAGATGAACATCTGATCTCTGGGGCGGATAGCCGTGCACCAAAGTCACCAGCGGCCTTCCTCCTGCAATGTGCAATCGCAGTGTATGTCCCTGATGTGGACTGATTTTAATTTTCTTTTCTTTTTTTTTTTTCTTTTTTTGCCACTGTTCCCCAGATCATTCAAGCGTCTTTCTCCCCTTTTTACATTGAGTCTTAAACATATAAAGCAGACAAGAAAAGTGTGGACCCTTATCAGAGGCTTCTGAGCCTTCAAAGGGACCCATGCAGGCAGGCTGCACTGGAGCTCCTGTGCAGGATGCACCATTAACCATTACCCATGCTGCCTTTAACTGAACGATAAGGTGCACGCTGCTGTGATGTGTGCTTTCAGGCAGTTTGCTCTAGAGAGGGGGAGAGTTTTTTTTTTTTTTTTTCTTTAATATATGCTACAAGTGCTTTACTCATGCTTGCACTAGCTGTATTTCTTCCTCATTTTTAAGGCATAGATACTAATCTGGATGTGTGTTTGTGTAGGTGCATATACATGTATATTTATATAATATAACCATGTAAGTGTGTATGGTTGTAATATATATAGACATACATAGGTGCTTCTGTATGAACACACACATCATTACACCCTCGGGTCACGATCCTGAACTGGCTCCAGTCAAGCAGCCCTAATGCAGACACTTGGAGCCAGCTACTGGATCGAGGGTTCATAAGATGTATATAATATAGACTACATTTTAGTGGTTTTATTTACAGCTACACGAGGTCAGGCTACTCTATCTGCTTTTACATCAACCATTAGTTAAATAATACAGCTTTAACCAACTTATATTTATTTCTGGAGAAAAGGAGAATCCTCAGACATAGCGTTATGCATTGTTGTCTCTTTTAAAAAAGAAAACTGATATGTTAAAAATATATAGCTAGGCTGAAGAACTTCAGAATATACAGTACTAAATTATTTTCTGTTCTTGCTGAGCAGTGTTTTTCCAGTATTATTATTTTGTTGCATAATACACCTTGCTCTCTTTCTGTAGAAGCATTAGATTAACCTTGGAAGAGTTAATACCATTTTGTGAGTAATTTGTTCTCACTTTATCTGGAAGATAGCCATATTTGCACATGAGGAAATTCCTTCTTTCCTCAGTTATCTGAATGTTTCACCACAGTGCCTTCCTGCCATTGTACCAAAGGCCTCCAAATATATTGTCTACAGGGTGAACAACTTTAATGCATTTTCCATCAAAGTTATACCATGCGAAGTACGTGGGCCTCATTGGAACTCAGAGTTCATCTCGTTCTTTTTTTCTGTGCGTGTGTGTGCATTTTTTTACTTCCGTTTTTCCATCCAAGCTTTGGCTGCAAATACAGGATGAGCTTCTATAAACGTCTGCATCAAACATACGAATACGCAGAATAAAATCATCATTCATGATGTGGAAACAGTCTAAGAGTGGAATGGGAGTGGACAGATATCAGGAAGACTTTTTTTGTCAGTTATGAATGTTGGAAGTACAGTTTGCCAGGAGAGTAATTGCTTGTGAGGATACTTGCAATGAAATATGAAGTCCCGTTTTTGTTTTTCTCCATGAGAATGAGCAAAATGTAAGGTCTGAACAGCGGTGGAATGGAAGTTTCTCATGTATGTGTTTTTATTGGTAGAAAGAATGTAGAAGAGCCATGGTTTTTGCACTTGCTTTATTTTATCCATGTAAATATGTATCACTTCCATTCTTCTTGTAGGAATACAGCATTTTCTGAATGTAGAATATTTCCAAAAACAGCACTATGTTATTCTCTATTGTATAAAATACTGCTGCTTGATAACATATCTAAAACAGTTCTCAAATTAGCTAGCATGTTTTTAAAGTATATTTTGTAATCCATATCTCTACAAAAAAAGTCTCTATGCTTTTTGTCTGACCAAATATGCAACACCTTTTGGATTAAGGATAGTATTTATAATGGATCAATTTTCATTTTTCTAAGTGTATTAATTTTTCTATGCAATTGTTGTTGAATTGTTATTGTCCTAAAAAAGTTGTATTTGATACATTTTCCAAAGACTTCAAAGACAGCTTTAAACACTTCAGAAGTATGTTTCTAAATGTTTCAATCAGACTTTTTTTTTTTCCCCTGCATTTCGTTCCAAATTGCTTTTTAATAGAGAACAATTATCTGCCATATGGGATTCAAGAAGATGACTGTCTTATTTTCAAATCTTAAATTAATTTGCATCATCATAAATCTTGCACCATATCAAATCATCTGATGTTCCTGTTTACCTGCAGTTCTGAGTGTTTTTTATTTATATTACATATGAGTGAACTGCAGATTCTCCAGCAATCAACTGCTTGTTTTCCTCATTTACACTGCAATGATTTCGTACATGTAAATGTAAGGCATCTTACAATGTATGCCATCAAACATGGGAAATTACGGTTTTTTATTCATCTCAGTTCAGAATGAATAACCCACCTTTTTGAGCGCTGACATCTGTCTTTAATGTCTGCTCCTTTATAACTGCAGCGGGTGACAGCCAGTAATAATTTCTTTAACTACCAGTTGGTATGTAACCCATTATGGTCTGATTAAGATTTGTTTAGCCAGTTTCATTGTTCCTAGTGTACAAAAAGGAAAAAAATGGGACCTGACCTACATTGGAATAAAAATTTGAAATGAAGACGTTGGTATTCTAATAGATCAAATGAGTGGTTACCTGGAAAAAAATGTTTTAAGTTCCTTATTCAGTAACTCTTAATTGGGTAGAAAGTTCTAGAATGACAGAGTCACAGAAATTAATAATGTTCTAGGTGTGTGTAGTATCCCAGCCATCCCCAGGTACGTGGTGGTGGAATAACCAGTTATTCCTGAGGAGCTCTAAGGAGTAAGCTGCCACTGTTTTACCAGTGCTGATCAGTGCCTTACTGCGCAAGCAGTGTGGTGAGACCTGGGAATGCAGAGCCAAGGGACCGGCCAGGCTTAATGGTGGGGGCCTGACTGGGACCTGTGCGTGCGCGTGTGTGTGTGTGTGACCATGAAGTGTTCCTCCTGCCTCAAGGAGTCCAAGTCTCCTTGCTGAAGCCCTGCCCTGTGTGTCCAGGCAAAACCCTATGTTAACAGATAGTCGTGCTCGTCAGCGATCATCTCTGTGATCATTCTTACGGATGTCTTTTTAACCAAACTGTTTGTTCAAAAGCCTAACTTTAAGAACTGAAAAAGAGTTTATATCATTTACATTCCTACAAGAACATTGTTAACCTCCAATGTAATTTTTTTGCTATCATCTGTAAAATATTTTTATATATTGCCTGTACTATGGTAGTTTAGCAATAAATGAGAGGATATCATCTGCTGCATGAGTGTTTGGTCTGTCCTTAAATACCTTCATCTCCCTTGATAAACTGATATCCAGGGGGCAAGTCACTCGGTCTTCCTGTCCTCATCACCCTCCGAAATACAATGATGTGCGTAAGGATGTCAGAGCATGGAGTGCTTGCTTATAAATGAGATGCCAGTGCCCCTTTGAATTAAGATTCCCTTCAGTTTCTGTAGATGAGATTGATTCACACAGCAATAACTTCATGAACTTCTTCATTTGCTGTTACTGTTGGGTTTTCCTCATTTCATTTTCCTGCACTGCCACCCCAGTAAAAAGCACTGGGCAGTCCACATCAAGAAGTACTCCGCAGGGTTTCTGTCTTGTTACGGCATTAATTTCTGTCTGAGTAAATGTCCTTCCACAGCAGTACATGGTTTTTAGATATTGGGGATGTGCTCTGTTTAATTTTTGTTCATCTAAATCTTAATTCTGCATTTCTCTGCTGGAGACACTAAAAGATGCATTTACATACTGCTGTACTGGAAGGATGCCCAGAGCCCATTATGCCTCAGTAAGAGTCGAGTTTGTACAGCGTACAATTAAAGACACTTACCTTAACAAAATCAATATTATCCTTTGCATTTAAAAACAGAGAATTCAAACCATATTTGCTGCATTTGTTAGACATAGAGCAAGCGCTTTGCTTTACTTATTCACAAAAGCCTCAGAGCAAGAGCCATGTGGAAGTTCTTAAATCCCAGTACCCTGTACAAAGGCTGGGAAGCTCATAAACCAGACAGGCTTCGCCAACAAAGAAGCTGTTACTGGCTAGGAGAGAACGTTTTATGATGAGCAAATATATGGCACACAGGATTTTAGCTTTATTCAGCAACAGGAAAATTTAAGTAACTTAACCTGGAAATTCCACAGCTAAGGGCTGAGAACTTGAGCACCTGACCTGATACTCTGGCTTTAATTTATTTCTTGGGTCCAAATTAAAAGGCTACAATAGTACCCCAGATTTTTAGCCTTAACGGGAAATTCCCTGGATTTTGTAGACTTAACTTGCTCCTTCATACCCCTTCAACACAGCCTACATTTTTTCCAGTTTCACTTCTCATGGTAGCAGCAAAGAAGACCAATTCATGTTTCTAATGAACATCTGGGTTTTGTATGAGAACTTGCTTGCTCGCGTGCTCAATTGTGTAAATATGCGATTTACAAGTTCTTTTTTTCTTTTTTATATGGATGTAATTTACTCCATTTAAGAAGCTGCCTTTCAGCTTCATACCAGATTCTTTTCCAAATACATCACCACGCTCAACTGGGCCACTCCAAAAAGATGAGTCCCATTGACCGCTGGCCTTGTACCTGCCTCTTCCAACCCTTCCGCCCTGCCAGCAGCTGTCACCTAGGTGTAGTCAGGTTGTGTAGGGGCTGCAATTATTTTTATTTATGTGGAGGCTCAGGGCAGGGAAGCCCATAGCAGAGGACTGGAGCTCCTGCTGAACCAAAGGGCAGAGTGCTGGCACAGCGAAATTGCTGAGGTTGCGAGGAACCTGAAAGCCAGGGGGAAGGGGGAGACAGGAGAGGCTGGAGGAGCAGCACTGTGCATGAATTTGCCAAAGGCATCCCCTGGAAATGCCTGCAGTGCAAAGGCATCTCTTCATTCAGCAGGGGGTGGGACCCAAAGTGCAGCTAAAATCAAGTGGAAGAACACAGATAGAGCACAGCGAGAAAAGCAGGTGCATGAACCAGAAGCAGTTTTTGTCTGCCCCCTGGAAGCACAGACATACATCGTCCCACGCACCGCAATGGGAGGCAGCCGCTTTCCCCACGCTGCCGGGTGCTGGCAGTGCACCCAAATGCAGCAGTGCGGCTCTGGCCCTGCTGGGGGGTCTGGCATCTGGCAGTGCAGAGCTGGGCGGTGGGTGCTGCGGTGGTGGCAGACCTCCAGTGACAGCCCAGGAGCGATCACAGAAGGGGATCACGCTTGATCCATATTAGTTCTGACATGATAGCAATGGCTTTTTCACCAGCTGCATCATTCTTTTTTATTTTATTTACTTTGCATTTTTGTCAAGGCAGAAATTGTCGCAAAGCCATGTGACCAATTTTGTCACACCAAGCAGACCTGTGATTCTAACAGCCATCAAGAATTCAGCCCCTGCCCACTGCCCAATCTCATGACAACAGGCGTCCTCACATCTCGCTGCCTGATTCCTCACAACCCTTGCTTTGATCCGCACTACAGCCTCTGGAGCCACTAGCTTTAGCACTGGCCTTCATACTCCAAAACACAGATCTGCTTCTATCCAAAACAAAAATTACAGTTGTCTGAGGAAAGATGAGGAGCCAGTGGTGATGAGCGCACAGATGCTGCGTGGGGAATTGAAGAAGCTGGATGGACTTTTCAGCTCTGGGTACTGTGTTGCAGGCAGGACCAATGGGTACTGCAGGCTTGCGGCAACTACCAGCAAACGTTTCCCATCCCAAATTAAAAGATGCATTGACTACCAGGTTATTTTCCTTAGAGTGATATGAAGGTCTCCAGTCTGACCTGCTCCCTGGGGACACTCAGAACACATTGAGTACATGGTGAGGCTGGATGGCTGCTGAGATGAGCAGTCCAGAAGGTTTATGTTGGCCTATGTAAAATTTTCACGGAGCTCGTTGAAAGCAGGATGTTGTCACGAAAACCTCCTCAGAGGGCTGATTGTATCAGCGTGAGCAAGCCACTGAAATCTGAGCTAACAGCTGTTTAATTTCTAAGGTTTTTCATGTTAGGCTTCACTAAAGGAAAGGGGAGGGGGCAAAGAAAGACCTTTCCTTTCTGAGTTGAAATCTCTGCTGAATCGGTCTGTCTACCATTAGTGCTGAAGTGCCTTTCTTTCATTCTTTCTTTCATTATTTTTCTGTTTCCCAATTCTAGATCAGTTGTATACATCAGGATCCTTGCTGGCTATGTATACATGGCTAGAAACCACGACAGCAAGAAACCGTTTTGGCTTCCTTTACCTTTAACGAGGCCGCACAAGAAATAAATCAAAGGAATAAATGTAATTGAACCATGCCCACAAATCTTACATTTCCTAGGCTTCCATATGGGAAGGGGATATGTAATACTTTGCCTCACAACGACACTGCTCCCTCTGAGCAGCAGGCTGGTGCCAAAGCAAAGTTTATGTAAAATTTGCTCTTTAGGTTGCATTTTTTTCCCCTGAGCAGGAAAAAAGCAGGCAGCGGTGCGGCTAGCGGTCCCTGCAGCGCGGCGTCCCACTGCCACCTGCAGGGCGGCTGCAGCCCGGCTCCTGCACGGCTCCTGCAGCCGCGGCCCATGCGTGGGAACCCACCCACAGCCCCCAGCCCGCGGGGCACGGAGGGGGGGGGTGTTGCGTGGCCGGCCGTGGGACCCCTCCCGGGTGGGGTCAGCACTCAGAGAAGCAAGAGACAGGGACATGGCTGCAGGCCCTGAGACATGGGGACACCCTCACACCTTGCACCCTAGCACACAACACCCTTGCATGCAGCACCCTTGCTTGCTGCACCATCTCCCCATCAGCCCGTGCCCCAGCTGTGCTCGCTGATGGAGCAGTTTGCAGCCTTCCCAAATCCTCTCCAGCAAAAGGCAGCGGAAGCGCTACCGGGCAGCGCTCAGTTCCCCCCCAGCAGATGGACACACAGACGCACACTTCTCCAAGCATGGGGCACTTTGGGCAGCCTTTCCAAGGCCGAGACATGAGCAGGCAGACAGCCCCCACCTGCTCCTCTGGGGTTTCCAGCCCTGCTTCCCTAGCTCTTGCAATGCCAAGAGTAGCGTTTCATGACTGTGGCAGCTACTTTGTCTGGAAAACCATGTTTTTCCAGTCTTCATGTGGCTTGGCCCACCTTGCACTGCTTAACTCCCTGGTAAGAAAACAGGGCTGAGCACTGCCACCATGTTTCATGCAGCAGGCGATGAGGGTGGGTGATGCCTTTGCTGCTAATTGCAGCAGCTCTTTATTAAGCCTGTGTTTACACAGCTGCTACGATGGCTGGGTGACTTCCCGGCCTTTTTCTGCACTGCTTTCCCCAGCACTGCACCCCCCTGTCAACCAAGAGCCAGCCGCCCCATTTCACGGGTGGGAAAACCACAACGGGAGCAGCCAGCAGCCGGCACACCTTGGCCAAAGGCTGGGGAGCTGCCACCGCCCTCCATGGTGGGCAACGCAGGGCAGGGCTGCAGCTGCTGAACACGAGCACAGGGAGGACAGACTCTGAATTCAGACCCTTCAATTTCTCTGGGTCACAAAACAGAGTAGGTTTGTCAGCAATTAGCATTTTCTTTAATTATCCCTCCATTCTTTAGAAACAGGTTAAACTGAACACATGGGTTTTATAACTAAGGGGTTACATCTAAACATGATCCATTCTGTATTCATTATGGTCCAGGATGAATCTGCTTTCCTAAAGCTGTATCAAATAATACCAGATCTTGCTGGCCAACATGAGGCCCTGTGAAATAAGACTAAGGAGGAAAGCTTAGCTACTTTATTTTTCTTACCTAGAGAGATGGTGATGATAGCTCCATCAGGAGAACTTAAAGAAGAAAGAGGGATTTGCTGGATGAAAAGAAAATCTGAGGACAAGAGTGCTTCTTTATCCTTTTTTTTTTTTTTTTTTTTTTGAGAAATGATGCTTCGTAAGTGTCATGATGGAAGAGGCTCACCCAAAGCCTCAGCACCAGAAGCTGGAATAACTGGGGACAGGATGCAGTTATCCAAAGTCTGAGCCCAAATCAAGATCCCCTTTCCTGCTCCCCCAGATTCACAGACTCACAGAATGGTTTGTGTTGGAAGGGACCTTAAAGTCCCCTCAGCCCCAACCTCTGCCGTGGGCTGGCTGCCACCCCCCAGATCGGGCTGCCCTGGTCCCACCCAGCCTGGCCTTGAGCACCCCCAGGGATGGGGCATCCACAGCTGCTCTGGGGAGCCTGTGCCACCGCCTCACCATCTCTGAGTAAACAATTTCCTTCTAACATCTAACTTAAATCTCCCTTCTTGTAATTTTAAACCATTCTCCCTTGTCCTGTCACTCCCAACCTGTGTGAAACGTCGCTGCCCCTCCTGTTTATAAGTTCCCTTTAAGTACTGGAAGGCTGCA
>VXAV01007207.1:27152-40758 GCA_013399715.1 Alectura lathami | reverse complement strand
GAAAGCTGTACAGTTACAACTGACCTGGCTGTCTAGCCGACTGCATTGTGCTAGGTGAATGCTCCAGCTTTCTTGGTATTACCTGTGTTTTGCATTGCATACTTCATAAAAGGAAGGTGTTGGTAGAAAATGAACACTACTTTAGTAGCACTGAATTTTAATTCCTCTCCTTTTGCCTCAACCTTATCTTTGAAGAGAGTGTCCTGAAAATGTGGTATTTTAGCTTTACTCTAGTACTCTCCCTTCATGATTGTGGCACAAGCTTCTCAGGACACTTCTAAACTTTTGATGCCAAAGTTGAGAGAGTTCCTGTTGAATCCAGAAAATTCATGCTCACATAACTGCATTGATACAGTTTTCCTGCTGCAAACAGGCCAGGCCTATGCAGCAGCATGACTTTAATTGGATGCGTTTTTCTCCAGCAAATGACTGCATTATTCTGCAGTATTATGTTTTTTTTTTTTNTGACAATTTTCTTTCTTTTTTTTTTTTTTTTTTTTTCCCCCTGTGTGCCCTTGTTGCCATTTTAACTGTAGTTCCCATTTGTCTCAAGGATGCTGTTTTTTAAGTGTATTTCTGTAACTGATGGTCAAAATGAAAAATTGAATGTTCAGCCCTTTGCAGCTCTCCTTGCTTTATAAACTGCTCTTTGGTTCATCTGTTATCTTGAGGTTGGAAGGCAAAACTTAAAAGAGTTTGTGGAGGTGGCACTCCTAAGACAGAAAGTGAGAAGAATCTTGCAGTTCTGTTAAGTGTGTCAGGGTTTAAAAGACACTACAGCTTTCACTTTGTGTTTGGTCTGAGGTCTGTTGCTCTTCCAGAGAAATGAAGATCTGCTGAGGATTGTCAGTAAGATTTTCTAACAGGTTCTCCTTCTAGGAGAAGATTCAGGCCCTCTAACCTGAGTACCCTAAGTCCAGAAAAATTTAGGTATTCTCAAGAAGCTAGATAAAGGTTTTCTATTGCTATCTGTGGGGGTGTGTGTGTGCATACTTCCAAAAGCTTTCTGGAATGCTCCTTGACAGACAGAAGTTCTAGACTAGTAGATAAGCCACTGTTGTTTGGTGAGAAGAGTTAATCCTGTTGACTTTTCATCCCTGTCTGCTGATACAGCAGAGCATTGTACCGCTTAGTGCCATTTGTGATCCTGAGCACCAGCAGCTGCAGAATAGTGGTGATATTTGGCACCAGGCTGTGACTGCCATGACGCATGACAGCCCTTGCTTCATGGCCAGATGTCCTGAGTCTTTATTTTGTACCCTACAGTTGAAAAATTGTTTAAAAGAAGTAGCATAGCTAATGACTGGAACAGTTGTTCTGTCAGTGGCTGTATTTTTTATGCTATGGAAAAGATGCAACTGATAGCTTTCATATCATCATAACAAGGATACGTTGTTTTTCTATCAGCTAACAACATATACAGTGGCACTGTAATGTGGTAGTAGCTCATTTGCCAAAACTGAAAAATCAGTATAAGAAAACTATAGATTTGTGCTTACTGATTGAAGTCTGTTATACAAGATCTCCAGATATACTCATTACAGTGTACCAGTTAACCATGGATTTATCTGCCTCCTGATATGTGAGGTGTGTGTTACTCAGTGTGGGGTGTGGTTTGTTGCACTTCTGAAGGGATCTGGCAATGCTAGGAATGGAGAAGTTAGCTGACTGTGAGACCCAGAGCAGTGTGGGATTTATATGAGAAGCTGCTGAAGCGAGGATCAGTAGGGGAGAGGGTGGGCAGCTTGTACTCATTGTCAGATGCTGTCTGTATTTCACAAAAAAGCATTGTGTGCTGAAGTCTGACAGAATTAGGCTCTGTGCTATGGGATAGATGGAGTGGTGACTACATTGTTTACTATCCTGTCCAACCACTTCCCTGTGTAATTCTACTACTGCTACATATCAAGCTAATTTGTGGTACTAAGGGAATTTAAATTAACCTTACTTTGATACTCCTTATGCTCAATCTACCATGTTTCCGTTTGGAACAGATATTATTGACCTTTCTTCCAAATCTAAGCTATTGACATTTTCTTCCTGTGGTGTGTGGTCTATGGGAACAGCTGCCTGGAGCACTTGTAAGCTAGGTGGAGATCAGTGTACTCTTGTGGGTAAACCAGCAGGTGTCATGCTGTTCTGGGTTTGTGTGATGTCAGTGGAAGATTTGGCAGATTTGTAAGCAGTATGCGCAGATTAATGTTTACAGAGCTGCATGGGTCTTCAAGAGAAATGTTGACAATGATTCCAAACACTTGTTTAGAACTATTTAAATGATACCTCTGTTTGTAGCCTGTGTACTCTTGGGGATTATCAGGTGAGTTGATAATCTTGAAAGAGCTTGTAGATAGACAAAGGATAGACAAAGGTTTAAAATAAATTAATAATAAAAAAGTGATTTGGCATTTCAATGGTCTTATGTTTTTTTTCTCACCAATCTGAAATTTGTCAGAAGTGTCCTGGCTTCATCTGGGACAGAGTCAATTTTCCTCATAGTGTCTGATATGATGCTATATTTTGGCTTTAGGAGGAAAATGTTGATAACACACTGTTTTAGTTGTTGCTGAGCAGTGTTGTGTAGAGCCAGGGATGTTTCAGTGAGGGGGCTGAGGGTGCACAAGAAGCCGGGAGGGGTAGTAACCAAGACAGCTGACCTAAACTGGCCAAAGGGATATTCCATAACATATGACATGTGGAAAAAGTATAAAATTGGAGGGAGTCAGCCAGGGGGCAGCTGCTGCTTGGGGGCTGCCTGGGCATCAGTTGACGAGAGGTAAGCAATTGCATTGTGCATCACTTGTTTAGTAAATATATTTACTATTATTTCTCTCTTTCTGTCTTAGTAAATAGTTTTTGTCTCAACTTATGATTTCTACTCCTTTTTTTTTTTTTTCCTCCCCAATTCTCTGTGTGTATACCTTCATGGCACCTTACAGTGATAACTGGACTGGAAGGAAAGGTTGGTATGACATAAAAATACATACCCATGTTATAGCTGATAGCTATACTGTTAGGTGAAATTGCTATGTATATCCAAAAATAAAAAGTTCTGGTACTTTCCAGGCATTGTGTTGAAAATCATTGTTGGGTAAAAATGGTACTGGACTGTTTGTGATTTTAGTTCAGGTCATTTTTACTGTGACAAACAAAATGTGTAGTAAAATGGTACTGGTTTACAATGAACAGTAAAGTGTATTCAGTTTAATAATGCCTTGAGGGGACCAATACATTTGCCATGTATTCTAGCAGGTCATTATTTGTTTACATAGCCATAAATAGTATACTTGGTTTTCTAAGCTTTTGTAGTAAAAATAAATGAAATTATGCTAATTTTCCAGAAGATCCGGAACTGTGGCAGGTAGCTTTTTTTTTTTTTTTCCCCCCTTAACTTTCTCTGGGATAAGAGTAATTGGAAAGCTTTCCATTTTGCTGAAGTGGATGGCCTAGCTGGTGAATCTGTTGAATCAAATGTGCAGAGCTAGCCTGACTGTCTTTTTTGACAAGATAAGTCTGTGGCCTGTAGAAAGAAAGAATACCAAACAATCCATTAAATAAGTTGTTTGGTTTTCATCCTGCTGTAACATGAATGCTGCTTGCTGATTTTACATTCTAGTTTTGAGTTTGACTTGCAAATCCAGCTGATTGCAATTTTTGTCAACATTGATCATTTTGAACAAACTGAGTTTGTCTGATTTCGGTATTTTCTGATTTAGTTCTGTGTTGAGAGACTTTCATAAGGTGCCAAGACATCATTAGCATGAATTGTTCTGCAGACTCCGTGGTACAACTGAGACTTACATTAGTTAAATGTTTCTCTTTGGACACAGAGAGAGGATTGACCTCTCACTGTTGTGAGGTCTGCCTCAGAATCTACATGGCTTATTTCGGAAGTTGGATGTTGTGTTTTTGTAACTGCTTGCCAGATTTCCTCTGGTAGATTTACCTGAAGAAATTACTTGCTATGATTATCAGGAGAATCTTCATTATCTTAAGTTATGTATCTTCTTTTGTTGGAGAAATTGCAGTATTTGTACTGTATGTGTAACTACTGTGTATATACCTACTGTCTGGAGCCTCCTTTCTCGAAGCATGTGGTTTGGCTCTGGCAGTTGGTTACGCAAGGCAGTTTCACTGTGGGTTTTTGTGCATATGACCTCTGCATGTAGAATGCCATTTTTTTGCTAAGTAATTTTCTTTCTCCAGTCCCTCTCTTCACTCCCATCCCAATTCCGTTTCTTCCTATAGGTCCATGGCTTTTTTTTTTTTTTAAATATTATTATTTTCTTCTTAAGATTTTATTTTAATGGAGGTGAATTTTCCATGTGTGTGGAGTGCATGAGAAGCAAATTCTACAAAAATAACCATTTTTCTCCTCTTGGCTTTAACTTCAAACATATGAGAGAATTTTCGTGAGAGGAACCTAACATTTAGGTTAAATCAGAGCCTGAGAAAGATATCTAGTACTGGTGCAATGAGCTGCTGAAGTCCTCTTGCTTCAGGTTTTTGAAGCATGGCAGTTCATAAGCAGTCACATTTTCACATACTTAGAATGAACTAGATGCCTTATGTTATTTGTCTTTGTGAGACAAATAGCACCTGGAGGGAAATTGATGCTTTCAATTCAGTTCAGTTCCTGGATGAATGATATGTATTCTTCTGTCCTTGCTGCCCTCTCCCTGATTCCAGAGAGGCTTTTGCAAGTCTTAAATGGCTATCACTGTGTTAAAAGACTTCATTGTGCCATGGTTGTTGCTTTGCTGTCCTTGAATGAGGAGAAAATGGTAATGGCATTGCCCTGTGACCAGGGGATAAATGAACCCATGCAGTTTAGGTCCTTATGTCAGATTGGCCAGGATGCTAGTATCAAGCAAGTTATATTTATAGAGTAATTGTGAAACCCATCTAGATGTCTTATTTATTCTGTTCTAATCTCTTCCTCAAGAGAACTAATTTCTATTAAATAGCTGTGCACTCAAAGGTGTCTGCACTCCAAAAATGACCACCACCTTGGTTTGAGATCTCTGTTGTAGGTCCTTCCTAGGATCATTTTGCTGAGGATATCTTTTCGGAGGATATCTTCATTCCTAAGAATTTGCCAGCTGAATCCTGCTTACATCAACATCTAGATGTCCAATTTCAATATCCTAGTTCTACCAATTAATTGGACAGGAGTCTCTGATACAGGGACTTCAGGTTTTGTTTTCTCTATTGGTTGTTTAACTACTACCTTTCTTTAGAGCTATTAAATATCGCAGTGCAAAGAAGAACCTGATAGAACCAGTATCTTTCCTTCTCCTCTCTCCCTCTTTCCTCTTCTCCCTTCAGCTATATATGTCAACTTTCTACAAAGTCTGTGCTTGGAGTTGGTTCATATTTTGTCCAGGAAGAGTCTTCTCTTAATTTGGAAATTTTCTATGTTGTATGTCTAAATTTTGTAATTTCATTATTGACTGAAACATGAGAAGAAACAGGTCTTTATGCGATTCACTACTCCCATTAGACTTCAGGGTTCCAGCAGCCTGGTTAACCTGTTTATCTAAGGACCTCCCTTAAGTTTAGGACTTCTTTGGCTGTGAGTTGTGGGTCTGATGGCCTGTAAAAAACAAACAAACAAAAAAACCCACAAAAACAACAACAACAAAAAAAAAAACCACTGTTGTTTAGCCCAGAAAGACCTGAAAGTGAAAACTGTAAATCACCAAATGTAAAAAGAAACTACCTGTCCCATGCTTTAGTCAGTTTCTTGGTTAAACAGATTAGGCTTAGGCTTTTTGATGGTAGGTAACATTCTTGAAAAAAGAAGGCTTCCATTTTGCAGAGGACAGTACAAGCATTTGTTGCTTCAAGGAAGTTGTACATGGTACCTTCTTGATGTCAGCCTATACCATTCAAATACCAGTAACCATTGTGATTGATGTACATTATGTTCACAGACTACATCAAGAAGACTGTGTATTATCACAAGTAGCAAGAAAAGAAGAAATATCAGCTCTACTAAATGAACAGGAGTTAATGATTTGGGAAGTAGTACAGTAATAATGATAGAATTGTTGCTGTTATTACAGCTGTATTTGCAAATTGAAAATTATATTGGTAAATTAAAATCAAGGAGTTTCCAGCTGTAGAGTTTTCAGTCTAGCAGATTGCCACTTGAAAAAAAGGAATTCTGATAAACTGATAAACAAGATCGATCTATTTTTTTCTAATTTTTATATATTAAGAGAAATAAACATTTTAGAAGCAGTGTATTTCTTTCACTCTTTGTAATATTATTTGTTAAACATGTTTTGAAAGTTTTTAATGTTTTCTTTTTTTTTTTGTGGTTAGAGCAGATACAGTCAAAGTTTGAAATCTGAATGTCATTAGGAAATTTGCATTTGTTAGAGTTCTGAGGAAAAATTCTTGTAGTTTGTTCTGAATGTTATTAGGACATTTGGTTTTGTTGGAATTTAGAGGAAAAATTCTGGCAGATACTAAAAAATTTTGTTCTAGATTTGTCATATTCAATAGCAAACTTTACACCATTACATTATTAATTTGGATAATTTAAATTATTAATTCTTGATGAAGGAATGACTCTTACATTGGTGTGAGAGCAGGAGTGGCAAATAACATGCCCAATTAAACTTATTGTGTCAGTAAGGCAGAAAATGTGACAGATAAGCCACTTGGGAATTCTGTTGCCAGAGTAAGCTTTCATTTTAGTCTTCTGAATGAATGAAATCTCTTTGGGAAGTGAGTAAGTATAGAGGGAATTTTAAAATTTGGATTGTTCAGATTTACAAGAGAGAATGTGGTCAAATTTGAAGTGACATCTGGGTTGACTGAGACGCACAAGTTCATGGTGAATTTAGAGTAAATAAACATTCCAAACAAAACTTCTTGGATAAGAGTTTATGCAAAAACATTTTGTTGTGCTTCCATCTGCAGTTATGCTGCCTTCAAACCTGTGTCAGACTTTCTGTGCTCTGCAGACCCAAACTTTATGGGTAGATGACAAGTGCCACTGCAAAACAGTCATAATTAGTTTATACTGCTGTAGTCCTTCCTGGCATGCTAGCGAAAATAGAAGCATCTTTGTCATGGTTGAAAACAGAGTTAAGGAAAAATGGAGTATTCCATAGCATATACATCAGAGCACCCTGCTCTCTGGGAAAAGACGCAGTTTGTGGAGTTGCGCTGGGCTGGCGCAGGGCCGCACGGCGCAGGCAGGCATGCACAGGTGCGGTGGGGGACAGCTCCTGGCGCTCGGGGGTCCTGTCTCTTCGCGGTCGGGCTGGCGCGGTGGGGCGGGTGCTAGCTCGGCGCGGTCAGGCTGGCGCATGGGTGAGAACTTGCCTTTTGCTGTAAGTTAATTGTTCTACTCCAAATCCTTTACAAAAAAAGTTTTTTTTTTCTATCTTTAGTAAAGTTAGTTATAGTACTAACTCTCGAGTTCTACCTTTTATTTTCCTCTCTCTTTCCCTCCTCTCCATGCTGATATTGGCCGCCGGCAGCCGCGGGTAGCCTCGAGCTTGCCCTCTAGAGGGGGAGAGGAAAGTGAGCTACTGTTACAAGACTGTTGTTTAAACCACAACAGTCTTCCACTGATTTTTTTTCTTTCCCCTCTTGAATCTACGAAAATTGAAAGGAAACATGACCATTGGTGCAGGATGACTTTTGGTAGCTCAGATTTAAACAGGAAAATATTAAACTGGAGACTGTGCTGTATTAACACTGAACTGTGATAGTGCTATGGAGACAGATTTCTAATGTTGATCAAAGATTTTAGTATGGGTTATGTGGAGTGTAATTGTCTGGATTTTTCTATCTAAAATTGTAGTGAGTTGTTAGTTCAAACAGGGTACAGGTCCAAATAATATAGAAGTATTAATTTGCAGCAGTAAGTTTTCACACTGCACTGTTCTAATCTTGTGATCACAGGATATTGTTAAGAGTAACATTTTCAAATAAATACTACATCATTTGCTTTTACAATTTGCTTTGTGCCAGTGCTTGATCTTTTGCATTTTATGTTCATTATGCTGATGTCCAGGCTTGGAACTGATGATGCTTTTACATATGTGAACCTGGACTTCAAAGAACAAACTGAGGAATTAAAGCTATATTTCAGAATCTACTGGTCACATGTGGAGAGACCCATCAAGGAAGGGGAAATGATGGGAAGCTTCCTAATATTCCTCTGAGTATCATCAGCCTCTTCCCAAACATAGGGACAGATAAAAGCAAAATTTCATGTGTACCATGAATACACCGTTTCTTCCACTGAAGGATGATGTGAGTAATTCTGTTCATTGTAAGAAGCACAGCTTAGAATGGCATGTAAGGGCATATCCTTCTTTAAAGGAAAAAAAAAAGTCTTCATATTATAATAAAGCACAGGACTTTAAAAATTTATACTACTAATGCCCCTCTTACATGTACTTTTCATTGAGGTGGCCACCCTTTTGAAATTTGTGTCTTCACGAAAGCCGCCTTCTTCCATGTTCCCTTTATTGTTACTCTTTTTCATTTTCTTCCCACTCCATTTCATTTCAGGAACTTCTGTTTGCAATATATCTCAAAAAATTCATTAAATCCCAATCCTATTTTTAGTTTTTCTAATTACTGGCTTTTGATTTTTCAAATGAAGAATAGTTACCATAATGCAGGTTTCTTTTTCTTTTGTGTCCAACATTGCTTACATATGTATCCAATTTGTGGTTTTACCTTAAGTTGAAGGGAAAATATACTCAATGACTTTCTCCACATTACTGTGGCAGGAAAGGACCAAATGTGAGAGGCAGGAATAGCCATATCTTTGTCCAGATGTTCTTTATACCTCTTGCCACCTTTATTTATGTATTTCTCTTTTAATAGTGGGAAAAATGGATAAATATGTCTTGCACTTCTGTCTGTTAAGTGCAAACCCAAAAATCTTAAATGTGTTAATAAAAAAGGATGGGGAGGGAAGCCACAAAAAGAAAAAGAACAACAGCATGCCTGAATGGAGCACCTTTTGGAAAGGATTCATCATGAACTTAAATTTCCTCGAAGTTTCCCACTGTGGTCCTGAATGGTGATCCAAGCTAAGCTGTAGAAATCCTTATTGGAGACTTCCAGGTAACTTTTGTGGTACCAAAAGTTGCATTTGGAAGGTCTGTATATTAGATTTGGCTGAGAGTCTTTACTGAAGAAGGTCCTTAGTGTGGTCTTATGTTGAAGCATTGCAGTGATCGACAGTGTAGTCATTCTAAATGAGGTACACAAAAATGAAGTCCCTGACCTTCTGAGCTAGTTAAAAGTCTGTAGACATGTTTCATCAGAAGAGGGATGTTCATCAGAAGAGGGATGTTAATCCTATTAATGAGAGTCCTGGATAAATTCCAAGTAGTTAACTGCAGTGTGTGTGTGATGTGTTTTTCTGATTAATGAAATGTTGGATTATATCCTTTGTTTCCATGGTTACAGTGTTCTTTTACTAGATAATTCCATGAGATACTCCAGCCCATGCTTTACCTAAAAAAGACAAGTGGTTGCAAACAGCAAAATTTGATCAAAATACGAATTTTATTTTTGGCTAGAATTGGGAGTGCAAGGGATGTAGGGATTTACTACATGTTGGGTTGTGTTGGAGATGAAAGATACTAGTAATTAACTGTTATGTAAAGGGTTATGTTAGTGTTGGCATTTTGTTGCAAATAAACAATTTCTCATTTTTTAAAAAAAGATGAGATTTCATTTTGTGTTGAGTCAATTGACGTAGGATTTACTTCCTAAGTGCTGGCATCTAAAACTGAGAAATCTTGCTTCCCCCTTCTGTTACAGCAGGCACCCTCATATTTGAGTGTGATTTGACCTCTGAAAATGTCTGAAACAAGATCAAAGATGGATATATGACTCACTATTGGCAGTGACTCTTTGTGACACTTGAATTCAAATTAAATTTCTGTACATTAGTTTTTCTAGCTTGATGTCTCTGTTGCCAGTGCACACTTTCTCTGTGCTTGCATCTGCCGTTTATTCCTTGATAAACAACTGTCACTGTTAAAAAGATTGGTCTGGTGTTTTTTTGTTTTGTTTTTGTGAATTTGCTGGAGACGTTCTAAACTGACCTAGGAAGAAATGCTTGGCTGCAAGCAAAACTGATGTAGCAGCATGTTTCCCAGCAACATGAACTTTCAAATATTTCTTTGACTTTGAGGATTTCCTAATGTTGAAAGCAATCAAGGTTACATAACAATAATAGTTGTTTTTTTTTTTTTTTAAATTAGTACTATCTTTAATGTCAGAACATCTTTCTGAAAAGCTTTCTATTTGAGCTTCTGAATTTTAGCTTAAACTTATGTGTAAATTTTAGTCTGTAAACTCTTGCTGTAAAGTTCGGAGAATCTGTTATTTAATATATAGGAAAAGGTGTGTTAGCAAAATCTTTTCCTCTAGATCTAAACTTCAGCAAATGCTTCACTAGTGTGGGAACATGGGCTTCCTATTGATGAAAACAACAGGAAATTTTCACCTCTGAATCTCTGAGGGCTTTATAAGACTGCTGTATTGTTTTCCATGAACCTGTGAATGTTTTACAAAGATGATGGTGTAAGGAGGAAAACGGTCCCTGGATGTAAATTAATCAGTACAGAATTTGCTAGTCTGTGATAGAGGAGGATTTTCAAGCTTTCTAATGATTCACTAGCTTGGTTAACACAACAGCATAATTATTTACTTGTGAACACATGAATAGTGACTTATGAATAACATGTGATTCTTTGAATAACAATTTATGACAAAATCACAGAATCGTAAGGGTTGGAAGGGACCTCTGGAGATCTGCTGAAGCAGGTTCCCTAGAATAGGTTGTACAGGAAAGCATCTGGATGGCTTTTGAATATCTGCAACCTCTCTGGGCAACCTGTTACAGTACTCTGTCACCCTTAATGCAAAGAAGTTCTTTCTCGTGTTCAGATGGAGCTTCCTGTGTTCCTGTTTGTGCCCATTGCCCCTAGTCCTGTCACTGGGCACCATCACTAAAAAGAGCCTGGCCCCATCCTCTTGACATTTGAGGAATCAAAAATAACAAAACTCACCCAAGATGTTTCTGTTCTTGCATTTTATGGATACAGACTTTACAGGTGATGACCCAAATGAGACTGTATCTTGCTTTGAGCAGACATTTTGACAGCAGGCTAGTTTCCTCTAGTTCCTCTTTGTTTCTGAGCCTTCATCCAAGGAAGTTTTTAAAGTGTTATCCTACTGATTTTCAGAAAATAAAGTGATGTTTTAATGGGCTGGGAGATGTTTTAATGGGGTGCATGGCTCTTTTGTTTCTGTTATAGTTTTCTGTTGTTCGCTGTGGTAAACTGAAAACATTCTGCTATTCTTGGAATACTTGTGTTCTGTTGTAATTCCTTTCAATTTCTGTATGTTTTGGCAGGGGAAAGTCTTCTAGAACTATTACTTTTGAGCAGTTTAAGGAAGCTCTTCAGGAACTCTCCAAGAAGCGATTTAAGGAGAAGAGTGATGAGGAAGCAGTTCAAGAAATATATAAACTAATTGAAGGAAAAGTACCAATTATATCTGGAGTAACGGTATGTTACCATTTTAATGGATGGATTATTTTGGCCGTTGTGTTCTACCCCAGCGTTATATTCACATGCTTCCCTCTACAATCCAAAAATCCAAGCAATGTGCCTCCAGGCCTGGAAGCAACGACTGTGTAGAGCTGAGTGAAAGCAAGGATTATACATGAGTATTGCACTACTGTGTATGCTTGTGTAGCACTGTCATTGCTTCTTCTGGGAATTGTAGTACCACATAGGGTGGTCAGAAAAAATCAAGGAGAGCTCTAGTGTGGTTGAAGCACAGAAGTGTTTTTGAAGAATGGTGTGTCCAAATCAAACAATAAATTTAGATCCTCATTAAACAGTTCTAAGATGATGTGTGAAAGACCAAGACGACTTAAGTAATGAAATCTTAAAATCCACCAAGTGAATCCCAAAATACCAGAAATCTGGAAATGACTATCATGTGTTCTGATCTTTGGTTTTTCTTTGTTCCAAGTCTGAGAACTGTTTGTTTTGTTGTTGGTGTGATTTTTTTTTTTTTAACTTTTATTTATTTTTTATGTTGGCAGACTTAGAGTTTATATGTGAAAAAGAAGTTTTAAACCTGGTGTACATAGGTTTGGTTCTCCTTTCAAAGACCTAGGTTGGACAAGATTTGCTTTCTAGTTCAGTAGATATTGCAGAGTTCACCTTGAACTTGAATAGTCCTGTCAATTTAGTTCACCTGCTTAAAGTTTGTGATCTCCCTGACTTTAGTCTGCAGATCTGTGAATGAAAATCTAGTTGTAAATAATCTTTCCAGAAAGTGGTCCCGCACAAATGAACAGTGGAAATGTCAGGTGGAGAAATGTCCTTTGAGTTGGACAGTGTGTTAGGTTCCTACAGGATTTCATTCTGTTGCTCTTTTGTGTTCTCATTTGAAACAAGTGGTAGTTCTAGTACTTAAAATGATGAGCCTTCTTTTATTTCCTTCAGCCATTTTAACTGATCTGAATAACTTGTTCACCTTTCCAAGGATTCTCCCTTTGAATTGTGCATATTCTTTTAGGCCTCAGTTCTGACTCCTTTATATTTTGCACATTTCAGCAGGCAGGTACTGAAACAAACAATGGCTGCTAATAGGGGAACAGTCTCCTATGTGAATGGCAGGGTGGTGTGAGAGCTTAGCTGCAGGGTAGTATTACATGGGTGCTGTGGATGTATACCAGTGATAGCAGCACAAGGAGAGTAATGGAGGGGTAAATACAGAGTCATAGACTCATTTAGGTTGGAAAAGATGTTCAAAATCAAGTCCAACTGTCAACCTGACCTGAGTCCTATCACTAAATTGTATCCACACATCTAGGTTACTCATCCACACATCCATGTGTGTCCATGTCCACAAATACCTCAAGGCTTGGGACTCCTACATCTCTGAACAACCCATTCTAATGTTCAACCACCTTTTCCGTGGAGAAATACTCTCTGTTATCCAATATAAACCTCCACTGGCACAACTTGAGGCTGTTTCCTTGTGTCCTATCCCTGTCACCTGAGAAAAAGAACCAACAGCCTCCTCACTGCAGCCTCCTTTCAGGTACTTGTAGAGAGAGACGTCTTTCCTCAGGCTCCTTAAGACTATCCCAGTTCACCCAGCCACTACTCATGTCATGTGTTTTAGTACCTTCGCCAGCTTCATTGCTCCTCTCTGCACATGCTCAAGTAACTCAGTATCCTTGTAGTGAGGGGCCCAAAACTGAACACATTACTGGACTTGTGGTATCACCAGTGCCGTGTACCCAGAGCCCAATGCAGAGCCTTTCTGTTCTCAAGCACATCTGTAGTCCTGCCTAACTTGGTACTGTCTACAAACAGTATTACTGAGGGTGCACTCAATCCCTTCATCCAGATAATTGATAAAAATGTTGAACAAAACTGTCTCCGGTACAGAGCCCTGGGGAGCTGGTGTTTGGCTACCGATGGTATTGAACCCCATTCACAATGAGTCTTTGAGCTCAACCATCTTGCCAGTTCTTCACCTAATGAGCTGTATGCCTGTCCAGCCCATGAGCAGGCACTTTCACAAA
>VXAV01007207.1:8580-20806 GCA_013399715.1 Alectura lathami | reverse complement strand
TATGTGGGCGAACAAATTCCCTCAAAACAGCTTTTATTTCAATGATGTGAAGGATATGTGACTTCCACGGTGGACGAGACTCAGTTACAGCATTCATTCCAGGTATCCCAAGTTCCTCTTGGTACAGATTCAAGCATGTTTTCCAAGTCTCTGATGTTTTAATGCTTATCGTTTAAAGATATTCAAAAGAGCTGTGTGTTACTCTGAAAGCCTGTTTTGTTAGGTCTTATTAATGAGCATTTACTTAAGCTGAAGATGGTTAGAGGGGAATCGAAGTTTGTGATGAAAGATAAATTTCACAGAGCATTTACTTCACTGAAAGGAAGCTAGTGTCACTTTTGTCTCTAAAATATACCCTAGCATATGGTGGGTGACGCTCATGAGGATACTCAACATGTATCAGTTTGTTCATCTTGGCACCATTTCCACGTGAATACAAAAATGTTTCCCTTTTCTTTTAGTGTCCTTTTTCTTCTGATTTTAAAATGTAAACTTAAAGATCTAAGCAACCATTCCCAATTCAAACCCACAGCAAGTGTATTCCCATATTATTCTGTGAAATACTCTTTTATTTCTGTTGATGTAGTCAAATTTACTTTGTCTCAATGACAAAGTAAAAATTTTGATTTTTAA
This sequence comes from Alectura lathami, assembly GCA_013399715.1. Classification (NCBI taxonomy): domain Eukaryota; kingdom Metazoa; phylum Chordata; class Aves; order Galliformes; family Megapodiidae; genus Alectura; species Alectura lathami. The sequence continues at coordinate 20,173 of VXAV01007207.1, read as the reverse complement.
GTAGCTTGATATGACTGGTGGAAACAACAGAAGAGAAAGTCTAACTTTTGGTGCTTCTAGTCTGTTACTTCTCTCTTGACTCCAACAATTTATAATAAATTTCAGTCTGTTGAAGCAAGGAATTCAGGTTGCATTGATTTGCTTATCCTACATTGGTGGAGCTGGGCTTTTATGCTTGGATTTTGAGTTAGTCGATTTTAAACATAGCAGTTCCCTATGGCTTGTTCATGTCTTCGGTACTTTAAATTTGATTTTTAATCAGAAGTATCTCATGTTGAAAGTCTCCTCCAAATTTTTTTTTACATAACTTGCACTATTTTGTTCTTGACTATATGATTATTATAGTTCTATATAATGGCAAGAAACAAACATTTTTGTTTACTTTTGCTGGAGTTGAGTAGATCTTTACTCTCCATCATTAGCATCAGTACCAATTCCTGTATTGAGTGTAAATGATCTCTGATGTGTATTTTTGTGTGTCTTTTCTTTCTTCCAACAGAAAGCCATTTCATCTCCAACTGTATCACGCCTTACAGATACATCAAAATTCACAGGTTCTCACAAAGAGAGGTTTGATCCCAGTGGGAAAGGAAAAGGCAAAGCTGGCCGAGAAGATCTGGTGGATACTTCAGGATATGTATCTGGCTATAAGCATGCAGGCACATATGATCATAAAGTACAAGGAAGCAAGTAAGGCTGAGGGTTTACAGCACAGAGGGAGAAAGAGAAGGGGAGAGAGAATATATTTTTAAGAATGGCATAGATGGATCCCACATGTTTCAGTTATTGTGAATGCTAAGACTATGTATTCAAGAAGTTGTTTTTAGGAACTGGAACTGATTTTAACATCTGCTGAGATTACACCACTTCATTACATTCCTCATGCATATATTGGCAAAAATAAATGCATCAGTTTAAAAAAAAATGGACATCATTTTGTTGAGCGCTTCAGACAAAAAAAAAAAAGTGTCAAGAGCTGTTATACATTTTGTTAATTTGAGCAAAATATTCAGACATTCCTAAATGTCCAGTTGCCCTGAGGATGTAGAAGAGAACCCCTTGAAAAGAGGTTCCTTCATAGCAGCATTTCTGAAAAGTATCCCATTATTTTATGCAGTTTGATTTCACTACTGTTTTGGGGCTTCTAAAAAATGTCTTATGTGATCTAGCACTTTCCTTAAAAGATTCAATGGTGTACTATTGTGGAGTAAGTGGCTGTAATATTCAGGAAACTAGCTTGTAGATTTCTCATACCGTTTATGACAAACTGAAAAAAGAAGAAAATCCTATTTCTGGGACAATACAGGTTCTGATGTATTTATGTCAGCAGAAAGAGATGGAAAATACCAACCCTTACTGTCCTCATGTCTTTACTTTGTGCTTTGTTATTGTGTGTACTGTAGCATGGTTCTGACTGGCTGGGTTTAGATGGAGCTAATGTACTAAACTGACAGGTGAGGAACAGAATATTACGAAGAAAATCTACTAAAGTTTTCTGTAGTCTGTTAGCTGCCTCACATTTGAAATGAAGAGGGCATTAAAATAAAATAATGCTTTAAAACATTATGACTAAACACTGCCAATTGGATTGCTATTAAGTGAATATTATGTGCATATATTGGCACATATCCCCTTTAAGTTATAGTATATAAGAGGGAAGCTTATGGCCCCCCTGAATTAAGGACATTGATATTAATATTCATGTAACTAATTGCAACTTGCACAGAAAAATATACTGTTATACCTGGGCTACATGTTTTGTTTTGTTTGAAACCAAAGGACTTGATTCTCTGATCACTTGTGCTGCCTTATCTGGGAGTAATTTTATTGATGGGAAAGGCTGTCCATTGCTGAAGAAGAAGAACCAGTCACACTTGCTTAAAGTACAGGCAGCTGAGTGTGACCTGCCTGTGGCTCAGATTGCCAAAACAGGTTAACAGGAATAAAAAATCTTCTTTTTCGTGTTTGCGTATAGCTATATATATGCATACATATTAATGGTTAAGAGGGAAAAGGCTGGTCCAATTTTCTGTGAGAGCTGAATAAGTACTGTAATGTATTACTCTCATTCTATAAAATTATGAAAGATATATTTTGGAGCACTGAAAAACAGCTCCTAGTAGTTTTGCTTTGCTTACTTTCAAAAAGAGTTTGTGCACTGATTTTAATGTTTTGCCTGTGGATAGAGGTTAATAACTTTGCTTTCCTCCTACTCTTATCAGCATGCCACTCAGCGTATGTAAAATTCAGTGAGCTGTGTGTGCAGTCACATACCTTGCAGGTCAACAGTCTGTATTTGGCTCATATACAGAAAGAGCACTGGTTTTCAGTCCCTTGACTGTTAATGTTTTGTTTTTCTGACATGGAATGGCTTTCCAATGACCCTTTGAGCCCATTCATCAGCTTGAAATCAAAACAGTAAAACACAGAGGCAAAGACTTCCTCATGGACTTGAAGATTGTTTTGGTTTTTGTTTTGAGAAGGGAAAAGTTTTCTGAAACTCAGCGCATGTTATTGTAAGAATTTAAATGTCTTTTTCCCATGGTTGGCTCTGGTTATCTGGGAAGATTTTTGATGTATGCAAGGATGCTCAGGATGAGAAGCATTCAGCTTTGTGTAGTCTTTTCAAGATTTACTCATTGTTCTTGAAGAAAAGCTCTGAAAGAGTAAAGGATTATCCACTCCTTTGTTGCACTGGTGTCCTGTCACACTCTGAGACAGAAATGGCATGTTGTGATGCAAGCAATGGCTAAATTATTCTGACATGGCAGTTAACTAACTGCAGAGAACCCTTTTCTTTGTGATCTATCACTCATGCCTGTGCACCTGAAGAAGGCTCCAGGATAGTCCTTTTTTTTCTCTTAGAAGTAAAATGGTTAAGTCTCTAACCCTTGAGAAATCAGCACACTCATAAGATAGAAGGCATGCAAAAGAATTGGGAATGGGGACAGATCCAAGCTGACGCTGACTAGAAATGGAACAGAACTGCTTGATTGGAAGAGGCTGATGGAAGCAGCTGGGATTCTACCAGAGTTTAGTTTGCATTACTGTATGAAATGCCTGCCAGAACAGGTCCTGTGTGGACCTGATGCAAAGTTGTGCAATATTTTCGGTGATATAGAAAGCAATGGATCAGGACCTGAGAAGGTGCTTCAGATAGTGAGAGGTATCTTGTTTTGAGGAATTGAGGAACACACTTTCTTCTCCAGTGCAGTTGGATATAAAACTCCATCAAACAAATGCATGAAAACAAGTCAATCTGATATGACAGTGAAAAATGGAGGCAGTGGCCAGAAAGGTAGTACTCTGTAAAGATTTTCTTCTTTACCACGCTTGGTATAGAAGATACAGGCTATGAAGGAAAGCATCATATGCAGCTGTGTATTAGGAGTTCAGCCACCTGCTTAAGCTCTAACTTTGTCACTAATTTTGGTGGGTAATTAAAAGCCTGAGTACTAGCTTAAATGTTAGCCATACTTCTAAAGTTTCCAGACCTGTTTGGAAATGAGGCAAAGTGTCATAATCAGTACATTTTTCTTGTTCATTTACTGTTCCTTGTACTCAGGACAGCAAGTACAACTTGCAGCTCAGATGATGGGAAGGGAGAGCTCAGGAGGTGGAGGAGAGTATGCTCATCCTATGCACCATAACTCTGGACTGTATCTGAAGGGAATCATAGAATGGCTTGGGTTGGAAGGGACCTCGAAGATCGTTTACTTCCAACCCCCCTGCCGTGGACAGGGCTGCCAACCACTAGCTCACGAGATCAAACTGCCCAGGAACCCATCCAGCCTGGCCTTGAACACAGCCAGGGATGGGGCATACACAGCTTCTCTGGGCAGCCTGTTCCTGTGCCTCACCACTCTCTGAGTGAAGAATTTCTTCCTGATGTCCAACCTAAACCTCCCCTCTTTCAGTTTTAGCCCATTCCCCCTTGTCCTACCATTATCCACCTATGTAAAAAGTTGGTCCCCCTCCTGCCTGTAAGCTCCTTTCATTGGAAGGCCACAATGAGGTCTCCCCGGAGCCTTCTCTTTTCCAAGCTGAACAATCCCAACTCCCTCAACCTTTCCTCATAGGAGAGGTGCTCCAGCCCTCTGATCATTTTGGTGGCCCTCCTCTGGACCCGCTCCAACAGCTCCACATCCCTTCTGTCCTGGGGGCCCCAGGCCTGGACACAGCACTCCAGGTGAGGCCTTCCAAGGGCAGAGTAGAGGGGGACGATCACCTCCCTCTCCCTGCTGGCCACCCCTCTTTTGATGCAGCCCAGGATGCCATTGGCTGGCTCATGTCCAGCTTTTCATCTGTCAGAACTCCCAAGTCCTTCTCCGCAGGGCTGCTCTCAAGGCGTTCTTCTCCCAGTCTGTATACACACCTGGGATTGCCCCGACCCAAGTGCAACACCTTGCACTTGGCCTTGTTGAACCTCATCAGGTTCTCGTGGGCCCACTTTTCCAGCCTGTCCAGGTCCCTCTGGATGGCATCCCTTCCTTCAGGGGTATCATCAGCACCACACAGCTTGGTGTCATCAGTAAGCATGCTGACGGTGCACTCAATCCCACAGTCTAAGTTGTTGATAAAGATGTTGAAGAGCCCCGGTCCCAAGATGGACCCCTGGGGGATGCTGCTCGTAGAGCCGTTGACTACAACCCTTTGGTTGTGACCCTCCAGCCAGTTCTTTATTCAACAAACTGTCCACCCATCAAATCCACATCTCTCCAGTTTAGAGATAAGGATATGGTGCGGGACTGTGTCAAAGGCCTTGCACAAATCCAGGTAGATGACATCTGTCGCCCTCCCTTGGTCCACCGATTCCTCAAGTAAGGATGTGTACTTAAGGTTTACACTTGTTTCCTGTTTTTGGGTATCTAAATTAATTCCTTCAAATTTTCCAGTTGGGTTTTCAGCATCTGCAGTGCTCTTTTATGCATTGTCTATAAAACCCTATTACTCCTAATAATTTTGCTTTCAATACTGCTGACCGTTCTATTGAGATAATTGTGGCTAAAAAGTTCAGATAGCTTTTAGCAATAACTGCCTTTAAGAACAAACTCAAATTACACTGTTCATTTAAAAATACTAGAATATAACAGTACACAATCTTGCCTACATCTTAATCTGACTGTCAAACTTCTGCAAGATTAGGAACAGTAAATACAAATCCTGACTGAGGCAAAAGAATAGTACTATTGTAAGTTTTAAAGCAAATGTGCAGAAGACAAATTAGTTTTATTATTAGTGCTTGTTTACTAATTCCCTCTGTGCTTTAGTTCCTTCTTCAGAGTTTTCCAACAATCATACCTATATGGAAACTCAGAAACAAAAGTTATCCTGATTTTTCATGGCTATCGAAGCTATTACAGTAGCGTTACAGAAAAGCAGATACTAAATAGTATAGTTTCAGTAATCTGATGTGAACAATTGTTATTAATTGTAATAAGGTATTTGAATGACCAGCGGAGATGCTGAACATTGGACAATGGCCAGTATGTGGCCACTGTTTTACTTTAGGAAAGGGAAATTTCCAGCCTACTCGTATGTCACACCTTGTTTTTTTCATTAGCATAGAGATTATCCTTCAAAGATATTTTGGATTTAAGTATGGAATTTTTCCATGTATTTTAGTGATGTTACCTCAATTAAAAATTTATCTGACAACTTTTTGGAATTATCGAATTCATGGTTTACTGTTTCAGTCATGTTTTCCCTCTGTTGGCTGAATTTATGGCATATTTTTTTATAGCAGATAGAATTTTTTGGTAACCCAGAGCTAAAGGGTAAATGTCTGCTTATGGGTTTGGCTTGCAAGTGAGAGGTATTGAGAGAGAATCCTTGTGTATCCTTCTCCATACCCAAAACTTTAAAATTGTAATCGAGAGCCTTGTCATAGTTATAAAATAAACTTTATTTTTTTGTGCCTGCATGTCTGATTATCGGCTGTTCTCAATATAACCTTGCCTTACAGAAATGCATGTGTTCTGGGGCATGCGCCTGTCATCCATGAATAAGTCTGTTAGCACTGGCCAAGAAACAAACCATTATTTCCATGATAGATAAAATGTAATGTGTGGCACCTAGTACCTTTAAACTGACTGTTAGCCTTGTGTGTGTGCCAAAGTAATCACACCTTTATGTGCATCGTTTGTAGAGTGAATATTCTTTCTTTGTCTATGAGTTGGTGGTAAGTAATGTAATACACAAGACTTGTACAGGTTTGTGTGTGCACACATACTTTTTTAGATCCAAATAAATAATTAAACCATGTAGGTGCTGGCCTACACCTTAAATCTTAAAGGGCCAGGCTCTAATCCTGCAGCTGAAGCTATTTAGTATGGCCAGTTGGAAATGCTACCATTCTACCTCCATAGTATGAAAGTGGAGATCTAGGGCAGTTTTTACACATACATCTGCTCTGTTCCTATTTCTGGAGGAAAATGCTTTTCAGTGACTCTAACATAGACTTGTTATGACAAGAAGAGTTCCTCCCTAGTGAGGAAGCAGGAAAGAGAGAGTCAAGGATAAATCAACAGTTCCTCTGAGTGTTCCCAGGAGATCATTTAAAATTGTGCCCTGCATGGCCTCTGTATTTTTCTTTAACCCAACTGTGTGAAGCAAGTTGACACTCACTTATGGGTATGCACACAGTTGCGTGTCATCAGTCAGGTAAGTACAAAGTCATGGTATATTGAGGCAGGAACAGGAGACAGGACTTTGTCTCACAGTGTCTGTGGTCTTAAGTCTTGCATAAACCTTTACAAAATGAAATACCTGAAGCATAATGACAGATTTCAAACTTGTGTGAAATTCTTAGTTGGGAGTTACTCATCTTTATACATGTGTACCTCTTTATAATTGGAGTTTTGCCCATGAAGTAACATTTAGTTATTGAGTTCTTACTTTTGTGCACCCAAATTCCCATTTGGCTCAACAGATAAAAGAAACAACTCAGTCATTTCCAGATTGTAAGTCTTCAGAATCCTAGAACTAGTGAGATACCATTAGCAGCATTCATGCTTGCTTGTTAAACTCAAAACCAGTGTTTTGAAAGATTTCTTAGCTAAGAATGGTACTTCAGGAAAATAAGGAATATTGCAGATAGATCCATCAAATTTTACTGTCCAAACATTTTTTTTTCTGAGACAAATGTTATATATTTAGTATTTTTTCATAACTGTTTGTTGATAGTTCTCAGAAAACATTTGAACTTGGTTGTTTCATTCCAACTAATTGGATTGCCTGCTGTAGGTAGACTTTGGCAAGAGCAAACCTGAAAATAAATAAAAAGAAAAAAAAAAGTGTATTTGCTGAGTATTCTTGGTAGACATTTGCAATACTGATAGTCTGAAATGTTTTGTTTTTTTTTTTTTTTAAAAATTCTCTGTAATCCAACACGTGCATGTGCACTAATTTGGGACATATGAATGGCATGACTACAGAACAGGTTTTTTGGTCTGTTGGTTTTGGATTATATATATACACACACACATTATAACTGCGAATTGACATTGAAGTGCCCAACTCACTAACCTGCTCTGGAAAGATATTAAGCACCTAGAACATTCCATTTCAGGTAAACAGCCAATGAATTAATTTTCAAATATATTTATAAAGCATATCTTTTTGTGAGTTACTGTAAAGCTTATGGCACTTGAACAAAGCATTTGTAAAGACCTATAAGATAACTCCACATAATGGTAATTTGTCCTTCAAATATTTTTATTCAAGATTTTTCTATTATTTTATACATTTTTCAGAACAGGTCGCAAACCTGAATAAAGTCACATTCAAGTTAATCAAAAATACAGCCCTGAAAGCATACTCATACTTCATCCTCTACATTTTAATCAGGATGTTGTGGATCACCAACACAAAAAAAAAGAAAAAATAAAGGAAGAATGGCATTCTGTATCCCCACAATGGTGAATTATTTTAAGCTCCAGTTTACATCAGATGAGTTTCTGCATGGTTGCATTTACTCAAATTTTATTTTTTAAACAAAGTAATTAATGTGAAATAATGCAGCCTGTGCTCTGTTAAATACAGTTATATTAATGCAAGTGAAATGCTGTGTATCTGTAATATTCATGCTAAATACATACTAGCTCTTTACAAAGGGTTTGTATAAGGGCAGTTTAACTACAAACCGTATAAAATCCTGTTGGCAAACTACTTGTTAGCACTGTATTGCATGAAATGCAAGTTCATCAACAAAAACAAGTTACAGGATGCAACAAAAGTGTGTTTGTGTTTATCTTTGTGCTGGGTTCAGAATATATCAGCTTTGGCAAATTATTGCACCAGGGAAGATGCTTATAATACAAAGTAATTTGTCTTTACATTGTGTAAAGCAGAGAAACAGTTGATGTTGGGTAAGTATATTGACATTCTTTACAAGGTGTTATGCATCAGATTTAAATATAGCAGGAGGAAAATATTTATACAAAAGTATAATTTTTGAATCCTTGGGTTGGTTTTCTTCAGTCATTAACCATTTATTTATCCACATCATGCTTTATTGCTTTGCTAGATTATTTATGTTGGGACAGCACAGACAGATACATTTCTAATTTGGTTTAGATGGTTAGATTTTTTTTTATTTACACAAATCTGGATGTGCATGTTGTCAGGACCTGATCGTAAAGTGAAGACACAAAACTTTTCATCTAGAGCACTAATAAAAATCAAATAGTTAATTAATTGATACGGAGATATAGTCTTCCTTGGAGAAATGTCCAGCATGAAAAAAACTTCCAGTGAATTTTACTATTTCTTGCGCTTATTTTGATTTGTCTTTCATCTTGGCCCAAAAAAAAAAAAAAAAACAGGGAGCTGCTACCTGCAGTACTTGTAACTTTTGCTGTTTCAAATATTAATAACCAGCTGTACTAGCTCACTTTGTTCACTGTGGATTTTTCAACACTGTAAAAACGTTACAAGATCATTTGACCTTGCAAGCGTACTTTTTTTCTCACTAATTTATCACTGAACCTTTTTGTCATTATTGCAAACGTGCNCACTTAATGCCTAGTGTAAAGTACACTGGGCAAAATCTTATCCCCACTGCAGTTACTGTCAGAATTCTAACTGGCATTAGCAAAAATGGAGCCACCATTACCACAGGGTTAATATGCTTAGTAAACGTGAGAAGTTTTGTGGGATCACATCATTGATTCCCCATTTCCATACCTTTGTTTCTGTTAATTTAAAACTACTACTATTCAATCTTTAAATAAAAGAAACTTGAAAGGGGGATCATATGCTACTAGTTTGTACTAGATTTTTTCAGGAAAGGAAGACAAATTTATATATATATATGCAATATATTTTTACACTGTTTATTAATGCTAGAAAGTATTAAATGTATTACTTTATCAGCGTGAGTGTTAAAGTAATGACAATGTGGATGGATGTTTTAAACTTTTCAAAGTTGTCATGTTAAATCCTAAAAACATGTTAACAATGGAAAAGCTTCTTTGTCTACAATGTTACTGTCAAAGCTTTAGAGAAATAGTTGAAGTACAGCAGTTTGAATAGCACTGTAAAAGCTTGGCTTGAGATGTTGTTGTGAAATCCATACTGTAAACAAAGTTTTTTAAAGCATAGGTTCTCATAAAGTGTGTTACTGCTGTTGATTGTATAAATTTGTATCTTTACTTGGTAAAGTGATGAATAAATGTGTTACTACATCAGTTTCTAGTTTTCTTGAAATAAACGGTGTTTGCTGTTAAACTTGGTTACCAACAATTATTTTACAGTTTAGATGTTAAGCAAATTGCTAATGAATGTATAAATAACAAAAAAATACTCTATGAACAGCCAGTTCTTTGGTTCTGAACAGAATAGATTGATTTATTTATTTATTTATTTACCACTTCTTTTCCTAGTTTTAGTAATGAGTAAAGCTAGTCAATAGCATTGTGGCCATACGAGGATCATATTACAGTTTTCAAAATGTAAAAGCAATGCACCCACTGAGATCTTTCAGGGATTAAACAATTTCTTCTTAGGTAGTTGTCTGAGAGCAATGGTGTTGAAAATTATTTACTTGCAAGAGAAGTCATTTGTTACAAGTAACATTGTTTCGTATTTTAGGATGTTACATTACAAAGCAAGCATTATTGTCCACCTACCAGAATGCTTGAGTAATAGGAATTATCAGTGGGGTATGTACCTGCTGTAATTTGATTTCTTAACACCACATCATTAGCTGCATTGTTTTAAACAAAGCAGAGTATGTTTACATATGGACCTTTACAGTATTCTTGAGCTGTACAGCAGCAATAGTAATACTATTATTTCTCAAGAGGTGGGAGACAAGTTACTTAATGAAACTTAGAACATCATAAGGAATCCTATAACAGTAACCCAGGCACAGTGCTGCTCTTAGAAATGTAGAAGATTAGCAGCTACAAGGAAATATAATGGAACAATTTACAGATTCACTGTCTCTTGTCCAGTAGTTCTTAAACTGCAAATTATGTTTTCTGAGCTAACACTCTAGAGAAATATCTGTAGAAATGCATTTAACTAAAGTCTGATATGGCTGTGTCACTGTTTGTGGTATGACTGCCAGAGAAATTCCTTTCATCTCTGAGCATGTATTGTTACTGAATGTATTTAAAAAAAAATAAAAATAAATAATAACAAAGCAGAACCTTTAGGGATTGGTGAAGGAAGAATCAAGATTGTTTTCTATTCAAAAAAGCTCTTAAGGAATGGAGGATAGGAGGATAGTACCCTTCTGCCCTAGGAGAATATAAGACATTAAGAATGTAAGCCAGTAAGGTCTGTATTTTCAAAAGCATTGAGTTCTTTTTTTATGATTTTTCCATACAGCCTTTAAAAATGCCAGCCTGATCCTACTGATCCTACATCCTGCTTACGTGTCATGAATGTCCCTTAACATATGCTGGTAGGTGTTTTTTGTTTGTTTTCTCTCTCTCTTTACTCCAGGAATACAATTATTTGGGCTAGCTTTTGTCTATGTGTAACTACTGTTGCACACATTGTAGGTGTAGAGGTAATCCTATTGAGATGGGACTGGTAGAGTGCCACCTAACCCCTGCTGGCTTTCTGGTCCAAGCTTTCAAAACTGAAGAATTACCATCTAGGTCTCCCTGCTGTCACTTCCATATGCCAAATGCAAGCTGATACTTCCTGGTACCCTCCCCTGAAGTTCTATCACAGAAATGAAGGGAGATCCCTAGAAGCATCAGAATATGACACAATTAAATGTTAAAAAAAAAAAAAAAAAAAAAAGGCGACTTTACACATTGTGATGGAATATGAACAAATTATGGAGTTCCAGATATCTACACTGATATTTTTAAAGAAAAGACCATTTGATGTGTGTGATTAGTGTGTGTATGATTAGTGAATCCTGTATTAAGAAAATGTCATGTACCAAACTGAAAGTTAATTCAGCATAGTAGTGCGTTTACTAAAAAATAAATAGGCCATCTGTTTGTCATGTAATTACATTTCCTCAAATTAAAAATGAACTGCTACACTACAGATACTACAGCTATTTTTACAAAAGAGCAAGGCTCTTCACAGCATCCAACAAACTGAGGAGTGTGGGGTATATGAGTGT
>VXAV01007205.1:252548-285964 GCA_013399715.1 Alectura lathami | reverse complement strand
GGCGGGGAGGGAGCCTCGCTGGAGGCACCCGGTGTGGCTCAGCCGTGGGGTGCCGGGAGGATGGGAGGGGGGCTGGGGTCCTGGGTCTCTGGAGGGATGCTGGTAGGCTGGTGGAGCTGTTGTACGCGTCTTCAAGTTGCAGTGCGGCCGCTGGGAGCCTCGTGTTGCAGTCTGTTTGTTTCTGGTGCATTTTAAGATGAAAAACAGGGGAAAAAAAAAAAAGTTTCCCATGTTTGGGCCTGTAGAAATGTTGAATCCCTTGAAGGAAGAAGGGTTAACTATAAAGATTCTGAGAAGTATGTTTTTCGTGCCAACAAGCATAGTTACTAAGCAGGAGGGAAAATACTTAAACAAACAAAAACCCAGCCCACACAGTTGCTTAAAGAATTGTGAGCAGGGTCTACAGTCTGCAAAGGTGCGTTTGTAAATGACAAAACACCTAGGAAGTAGTAGGTAAGGTGCTTAAATCACTGTTTGTTGTTTATTTATTTATTTATTTATTAATTTACTTAGCTATAGAATGTCTGAAAAGAGAATCATTGGTGTCTCACCTTGAGAAAATAGGTCATTAGTGACTCTTTCAAGCTTCTTTTTTTCTTTCAGTTGCATTGCAGCATTGAAAAATCAATGTGATATGCAAAGGCCTGGACTTAACACCGAGTTATTTTTCAGTTAGGCTACTTTCATTAAAAATAATAATAATAAAAAGTAAATATTCACAGAAATGCTGCTTTTGATGAACCACCTGGAAGTGACTGTGGAGGAAAACCACATCCCAAAACTTTCCAAAGTGACTAATGACTTTGGATGTCTGATGCTGTGTGTTTCAACATCAGAAATGAAACTGAGCAGGACTTCCTGTTACTCTGGCTGCAGTCACTGGGGCAGAGTCACTAGAAGGTTTCCCTTTTGTTACAGACTGCCCAGTATTTTTATTGTTATTATTTTTTTCTTTAAATAAGCAGTAAGCTGTATTCCTTCTAGAAGAGTTGTCTTTGGTTTCTGCCTGCAAGGTATGCTCCACCCTTCAGCTCCATGCCAATTTCTCCTAAATACAAGTTTTTTTACATTGCTTCCTGATTGCAATGCTTACTTTATGCTTCACTGTGTGGAGAGAAGGGCTGGTGTCAGCTGCAGTACTTCTTTTTATCCCCAGCAAGATGAGCATGGTTTGCTCCTTGAACAGTTTCTAGCAGGAGCAGAGACACCAGAAAGCACCTTCCTGTAGCGTCCTGTGCAAATCCTACCTTTGATGCTGCCCTCCAAAAAGCAGGGGGGCAATAAGGGTCAGCATGCATTCAGTTCCTCATTTTTCCGCTGGCCTTATTCCCGTATCAAGTTACTGCTCTGGCTCATTGCTCGTAAATCCTAGCTTTCTGAGAGACTTGCACCTCTCTGAGGGCTTGTCACAAGCGTCGCTGGGCTGAGCGAGCTGGGGTGTCTCCTTCCTGCTTGGACAACCTGCCACAACGATGCTCTGGTTGCGTGGGACCGTGTGAGGGAAGGGTTCCGTCTGGCGGTATGTGCGTTCTTCCTGCGTCTCGTCCAGCTGACGAGCTCTTAGTTTGCTTGTGCTCTTGCTTTTCTTGCAGTGTTTATGCTGAGGTCTTCAGCCGAAGCTCAAGTAAAGCGCCAGTTTTCAGTAGGTCTCTTGTTACTAGTATCCTTCAATGTTAATTTCCTGTCAGTACTTAATGCTGAGTGTCAGATGTAGTTGAGGCAGGGGTGCAAGGCACCTTGGGCAACCCTGTGCAGTTCAAAATCCAAGTAGCTAACATCCTGTAATCTCCTTTTGGTTGTCTTTAAAGGCAATAAATGACATTCCTTTGGAACATACTTTCAAGTACTTGAAAGCATCGTGCTTGCTGTGATAGTGCTCTTAAAAGCAAATTAAGCATTTCAAGAAAAGTATGAAAGTCAGCATTAACTCAGAGTCACATGGTTTCTGTTGTTTGTGAATTCTTAAAGATTATTTCGAGCTTTTAGGTCACAACCTAGTCACTAAACCTGTTAAATTTACCACCACTTTTTCCTTGCATATAGGATGATCATATACAATTTCTACAACTTCTGCTGTTAATGAATGCATTGAAGTTGTTTCTCTTTCTTTTTATTTTGCTTGGATTAGCAAATACTGAATTTTGCCCATGCTGTCCTCTGTTTTCAAAGATGAATTTTGAGTAGTAAGGCTTACTAAGTTCATTTTCCTCTCTCATTCTGCAGTGATTAGTATGTCTGCTTTGTAAAGTTGCGCAGAAGCAAAGCACTGGTTCACTGTAACCACAGTTGTCCTCGTTTGCATCGCTAGCGTGGTTGTGTAGCCTTGCTATGCCAGTTCTCCAGTAGTGACCCTTACTGGAAAAGGCCATTAGATGACTCACATCCACGGTTCAGCTAACTGTGAAGTATTTGAGTGTTTAAGGAGGTGGGGCAGTTCAGACCATCTGCAGGAGAGTTACAGAGGAAAATAATGTAGTCGGCCTGCTGGTAATCAGTCATTCCGAATGGAAACAAACCTTTGTGTGCAGTTCATTGGGCTCTGTCTCTAAATGAATTTCTGCCTTGAGATTACAGCTGGTCATGTAACGGATACGGTGATGCTGGAGGGAGGAAAGGCTGTGCATCCTTTCGTGGTGAGAAAAGGGAGATGGGAACAACAGTCTTCCTGGGAAGTCCCAGCCAATGGAGACAGGACATTCTTGTTAAACTGGGACTGTGTTCATGCAGATTTTGGCATGGGCTGACCTATGTATTGTCTTGCAACTCATTTCTTCTGTGAAACTGAGAAAACGCATGTCATTCTGCCCACCCGCGCCTGAAACGCAGGGTCTGCAGTACTCTACCAAGTGCATAAGGCCACAGTAGCTGTACAGATCTAACTGTGGAGGATGTGATTATTCTAACCTGCTGTCTCTCAAATTAGATGGTTTTAAGTGTATGCTTCCTCCATAGGCATGGTAAAAAATAAAAAATAAAAATACAGTGATGGTGAACTATACCCTGTTTCTCCCCCTCTCCCACCAGCACTGTCAGGGACTTTGGTTCACATTTTACTGTGCATTTGGATGCCTCACAATCTGTACTAGGTTGCCAATTATAAGAAAATGAATTAGGAAAATTGTTCTTTGAAAAATAGCTTCTAGAAATGTGGTCAGTCTCTATTTAATAAGCAGGGGGATTTCTTTTTCAGTATTAGTCCTCAGTGTTTTATGTAACATTAGTTAAGTCGTATACAGAGCTCTCTCTGTATGGCTTGCGTTCAAACATGACCTTATCTCACCAAGAAATGTAATCTTGTCCAGAAACAATTCAGATGTGGATATGAAGCTATTTTTTAAGCGTTCTATGTTTTTTGCTAGCCTGAAAAATAAATATAAGCTAGCATAATTTGTAATTGTAACTTGTATTGTTGTGCTTTTGTTTTTTTCTTCCCTGCTGACAAATGATTTTTCAGCTACCTGCTTCAGGCAGTGGGCTTAATGCTCCTGCAGGTTCATGTACTCTGAAACCAAGATGGAAAGAGATTGAAAAAAGCTGTTCTGACATAGAGGCAGGCGTGCATGGCTGTGCATGGCAGTGTGCTCTTCTCGCTACAGAAAAAGCGAGATAACCTGGCCTAGGCATGCAAAGACACCGTAAGGTTTGTCATTTGGATGACACTCAGTAGTTCATTTTCTGTAGGTGTGTACCTCATTTATTGTACGTGCTTACTAGGGTAACATGTTCCCTCTTGTGATTCCGTGGGCTATGCTGTGCCGGTACAAAACACAGCTCTGAAAACAGGAATTTTTTTACACAGAAGCTGATGATGGAGAGAGCTTGTCAAAGCAACCACAAGCAGGTTAGCCCTCAAGTAAGGGCTCAAGAGATAGTGAATCCTTCCTTGAAAACATCGTTAAAAGACTGTGCTTGTTATTCAGTAAGATATATGAGTTTGGGCACGTGGGTTCCAAGGCTAGATCAAGCACTGCTGTTTCATGTGCACCCATACAATGGCCATGGCCTGAGGTGTGGCCAGAGGTATTTGCGATAAATTGAGTGATAAATGTCTTATGGGAAGAGGAGAATGTCCTGAAATTGCCTAGCCTTTTAAAGCTGCAATTGTAGTGTGTTCTGTGAAACAAAGGAATTAATTCTATTTCAGGAAATCAGCAATTGTGCAAACATTGGTCTTTTGATGAAACCTATTTTTATGAAAAACATTTTATACTATTCATTTGTAATGTGATATTCTACTCCATGTTTGCTAGTGTGACATCTGGTCCTCAATTCCACTGAGAGGTAAGCTTAAAAACTTCAGTTTTTGTAAGTTACGGAAGGTACCAGTCACTTCTATGACTTTTATGACTTCTTTTTATGAAGGTCTTGTTAATGGTGATACTGTTTAACGGCAGAAGTATTGGGCAGCCCCATACGAACTGTACTGCAGAGGTCTGCTCTTGCTTGTTAGCAAAGCTGGTGGGAGTAAGGTAGTCTGAGCTTCCTTTGATTGCAGTTTGTGTGTGGGGCAATCCGTACACAATTTGGCAGAATATTTTTTCATTATCGTTTAAACTTCAACTCTTTAGCCAAATTAGTTTCTAATTAGTTGCTTAAATCTGACGAGTTTTGAAACTTCTTTCTAGAATTACTGTGGTATTGGTGGTGGCAAATGCATAGCATAACAGTTGATTATGTGGGGAAAATTTTCTGCAGTACTAGATTCAGTTGAACTTGCTCTATTGATTTGGTTGACCATTCAGAAAAATCCCTCTCATTGCTTTTATCTTGGTTTCAAATTTTAATTGCCACAGGGGAAATGACATTGTGCTGTTAAACTGGGATCCTAACAACAGAATGGGAACAGGCTCATTGTGTTTGCCTTAACTATTTGTGCATATAATCAGTGTGCATTCTCTTTTTGCTGCTAAGGGAGCATGTTAAATCTATTTATTGTCTGCAGAAGCAAGTGTTTTAGTAAGGATTAAGGGCAGCTTTTGTGCTGAAGGTCCAATGGACTAGCCTGACATTGTCGTGAGCCGCGTGATTAGTGTTAATTCTTGCGCTGTTGATGAAAGATTTCTTGGGCCCTCTGACTTTTCCCCTCTTTGTTACACGCATTTTTAATATGCCAGTTACCTGTCGTGATTATTCTGAAGTATACGGTAGTACGTTTCCTGGAGAACTTCCCTGACAAATTGTATTTTTAGTATGCGTTATAAAGGAATGTATGTAAATGGATATATTTGGTACAAGTGAGCTGTTTATAGACCATGAAGATATGCCTGTGTTCGTTTTCTGGAATGAGCTATAGGATCTGAGTGTCAGAGCTGAATAAAACCAAAAACTCCAGGAAGTTCCCTCCCTGCCACTTTCTCATATAGGCTGTGTAAGAACTTGTGCTAAAACTGTCATATGTTACTTGAAAACATTGAAAAGTTGGTGTCTTTCAAAAATAGTGTGTATCTTTAGTTGCAGTAGGTCTTTGCGGATGAAATTAAAGCTTATTATTTTGGTCTTCAAGCTGAATAGAGTAACCCACATCAGCTTCCTATTTGAACAAACAGGGAAAGGACCCACTCAGGACATATTTAGCAAACTTTTTCTCAGAACGTCTTGCATTCTTTTTTTCCGTAACACATCTGCAGTTGCAGGGGTTCTTGGCTTGCCGTGGCATCATCCCTCTTGCAGTAGCATTGCTCCTCAGTCCAGAGCTGGTGCGGCTGGTGCTGGGGGTCCCTGGGCTGTGTGTCCCCCCTGATGCTGGGGGACAACGCTCGGCGATGGCCGGGCTGCAGTGAGCTGAGGTGCTCCAAGGGTTGTTTTGGGGGCTCCTGGTGCAAGCTCTCTTTCTTCTGGGAGTACCCAGGAAGAACCGTGGGAAGCTGTGGTGGGTTTTGGTAGGAGTTAACCTGTGTCTGTGCTGGGGCACTCGAGCAGTTGACAACCAGCGGAGACTTCCCCGCTGTGAAATCAAGATTTCATAGTTTTGAAACCGTGCTGTTCAGTCTGGGTCTTAAGCTGCCCACTGCTCACCACGGGGATCCTTGGGCCCTGCTTTCTTACCTGCTTCTGACCCTGTGGAGATCTGGCCCCTGGTGGAAGTGACCGGAGCGGGCCATGGCCAGCGCCAGCAGTGAGCGCGGCTGCGCCCTGATTGAGGCTTTGCCCTGAGCGTGGGGGTACGTCTGGGCTGCCTGCGCCTGGCGGAGCCCCACAGCGCTGGAGGCAGCGTGTGGCATTTTGTGGCTGTGACTGCAGTGTTGGGCTGAAGGGAGCGTCTCGGTGTGGAGACTTGTTTGGCTGTGTCCTAGGCCAGAGTCAGGGCAAGCCTGGGCATTTACCGTTCCGGTGTCCTCTCCAGGGGCAGCAAAGAATGATTTCTGTACTCTCATTTTTTTTCAGATTTCTAGCAATAGCCTAAATTACCTTCTGAGGTCTTCCCAGACCCTTTGCTACATCTGTAACTCAGTATTTGTAAACGTTTACTTTTGAAAGCAACCGTGCCTTTGAACCTATTGCTTGTAGCATGGAACAAATCTTGGGCTAGACTAACACTTGTGGGATAAACAAGCTGCTTAAACTAATTTTTCAGAACTAGGTGATCTAATTGTTCTTTTTTCTTTCTTTTTAAAGACAGAAGTTGTAGTGTATGCTGCTGTCATTAATGCATAGGTATGCAATAACCTTTTTTACACCAGGGCTTACAAAATGTTGCAAATTTTAGTGACTCAGACTAGTAAGGAGATTTAAAAACATTGCTGGAATATTTTCAAAGGCCTTAAATACACTCAGAGCATTTAACCTTACACGTTAAGTGGCAGAAAATGCAAAGATCTACAATGAAAAACAACAGCTTTGAGAGTTTACGTCTACAGATAGTGCCTTCTAGGTCTTGGGCTGGGTGGGCCCTTTGTAACATGGCAATTGCACCCCTTTCAGTACAGAAAGGGGTGAAGCAGGCACTAACCACGTGTCTCCCTTTATGTGAACTCATACATGTTGTGAATTACAGGCATACCTTAAAGGTGTGCTCAGTACGTGCACGATTTAGAGCTTTCCAAATGTAAAAGAAGATAGGTGGAAGTGGAGTAGGGTGAGCGAGAGAAGGTAGGGTAAGAGGAAGAGCAGAGTCCTCTCTTCATATTTGCTTTCTGTGGGTTCTGTGAGAAGTTGCACTTTGTCATTGCTATGATAGAACTGCTAGTAGGTTTGTGTTTGTTTTCAATTAAGTTTTTGGCAAAAGTTAGCTTTTATTCTGTGAGGAGAGAGAAGCAGGAAATGGCAGTGAATGAGCTCAAGCTGTTTATGAGTTTGTGGTTTATTTAGAGACTATGGTATACAGTGCAGGAGACTGGAAACCTGTGTGCAGACTCAGACGCCAGCAGGGCATTCTGATCTTGGGCTGTGACCTAGATTTCTGCACAGTGACATTTGTGAAAGAATTCTTGGGCTAAGGTTGGCTTTGGTTTTTGTTTGTTTTGACTGATTTGTTTGGTTAACCATCCAGGAAGTATCTAAGCTACAGTCCTTTGTTTATTCATTTTCATGCGTATATAATGCAAGCGAACAGTTGGTAATGGAAGTATTATTTAATGTCATAGAATCATAGAACGGCTTGGGTTGGAAGGGACCTCAGAGACCATCCAGTTCCAACCCCCTGCCGTGGACAGGGCTGCCAACCACTAGCTCACTAGATCAAACTGCCCAGGAATCCATCCAGCCTGGCCTTGAACACAGCCAGGGATGGGGCAGCCACAGCTTCTCTGGGCAGCCTGTGCCAGCGCCTCACCACTCTCTCAGGGAAGAATTTCTTCCTGATGTCCAACCTAAACCTCCCCTCTTTCACTTTTAGCCCATAATGTGAATGGTTTTTTTTGTTGTTGTTGTTGGTTTTTTTTTGCAAATATTTTCAGAGCCCCTTCAGACAAATTCATCAAATAAAAGCAGCTAAATGAAGCAATAGTTTATTTTAAAAAAGGAGTATAGACTTTCTGGAGCTCGCACACTGCAGGAGTCTTTGTACAGTATGTGGAATATCTTATCTAACTGCTTAGTCAATTCGCTGAGCAAAGTGAATACCGAGCACGATTCTGCCCTCACTTGAGTACCGTCTTCTATTTCTAGAAGCCTTCGTGCACTTTTTCACTGGTTTCCCAGTGGGAGTGCCAGGGGACTATAACCATTTGCTCTGTATCATGATAGTGTCGGTGAATATCCAGGAGGAAGTGCTCAGGGTAGAACTCCTTTGGCAGCAGAAGGACAGAGCTCACGGGCACGCAGTCCCTCGGTCAGCCTGGATTCACCTCCCCTGGACCACCACAGTCAGACAGTGCCTGACCATTGAGATATTTCAAAGAACTGTCAAAAGTACTGGTAGAAAATGTAAGGGGGGAAAAAAAAAAAAGAGCTCCAGTGTTGAAAGAGCGTATTGTTGCAGCAACTTGAAAGTTCATAGCACGTGCGGTTTTGTTTTCCTTAAATGTCGTGGTGCCTTATAGCTCCTTCGAGAAGTTAGTCCACGTGAGCCCAAGCGCTGGCAGGGAAGTTATGCTGCTGCTGTGAAGATGATAAAAATGCCTACAGCAGTCCAGTTGTGTACGCTGTCTAGAAAGCTCTGGGAAGAACCAACTCACGCCTGCTGTTTCCCTCCCTGGGCTGTGTCTGAAGGCTTATAATTTTGGCCTGTAGTGACCACACAGCATTTCGGTCTGTAGAACCCAATTACAGCGTTTACATGTGCAAACACAACTGCGCTCTGAAGTGTGTGTGTGACCCATCTGTGCTTTAAACACATGCTCCCGTTCGGTTCTTTTAAAAATGCATGCAAAATGTCGCCGTGCAGGGCTCATGTCACTTTAGCAAAGATGCAGACAGATGATGAAAACACGCAGTGTTTCCAAGAACTTGGCGAAAGTAAGGATACGGTGGTTGGCTTGTTTGTGTATTTTCCTGAGCTTTGTCGTATTGCTTCCTAGAGGCAGTAAACAGGCAATGAGAGGGAGAAGACAAGTTTATTGCAAGTAAGCAAATGGAGCCTGTGCCTCAAGGTGACCAGTGTTTATCTGTTGGCGGCCAGCTGGGCTGCAGACGGGCTGGTGCTGTCCTCTCTCCTGTTGTAACAGAACTGAATTTGGTCCTGAAAGATGAGGGCTCTGCCGGTTTCCTGCTGTGCTTGTTTGTGATGAGTAGACATTTCTCTACTCTCGTTTTCTCTGTTTATTGGCTTTGCTGGAATTTTGCCCAGCCTTTGGTATAGTGCAGCAAGGTTCATTGCCTGCAGAAGTGAAGAATTTGTCTTCTTCATCAGGCCTCATCTCTTTCCTTGGGAAAGGAAGCTTTTTTTCCTTGGCATCGCTCGCTAGCAAAAAAAAAAGATCTTAGGCCCACGGTTCTGTAAAGGTGCAGCTGAAGATGCATACATGTTTTGTAACTTTTATGTTTGTGCAGTTGTGTTGCGGTTTTCTGTTTGCTTTCTTGGCAGTGTTTCTGATACTGCTTCTGTGACTTCAGAAGGCTGCAATGGTTCTGCTTCCTGTTTGATGTGGAAATGCTTAGGTGCAGTAACAGCAGGCAAATCACAGGAATCCAGTTGGTGCCTCAGTAGCAAACTCATAGTGCTACAGTTAGTACTTCACAAAACCAGTGCACAAAAAATAATTTGGGTTAATACATGTTCAAGCACTAATAAAATTGTTGTTCAGATCCTATACTTCAAGCTGTTGTCAAAATATGAAAAAAATGATGGGACCTCTGCTAGGGGAAAAAAAAATGCACTTTAGATCGAACCTATTTGTCAACACTTGAATTCAGTGTCTACCTTGCTGAGAGTTAAATTGCTTTAGAAAAGTGAGGTGAGGTCTTATGAATTTGGGCCCAGGATAGAGAGAGGGTTTGTTTGTTTGTTTTTTAATGCCAACGATTTAACCTTCTGTTGTGGTTGATAATTAAAAATAACTTGCACTGGATGTCTGGCTGGCAGTAAGCAAAAATTGCAGGCGGTTCTGGAGGCGTGTCATTTTGCTTAAAGCTGTGAACTGAACAGGAAGAAAGCTTTATTTCTCTGTAGCCAAAATATCTATGAAGAAAGAAAAACAGGATGGATATTGAGACAGCTCTCTACTTGTTATTTTAGAGCTTGGCCTACATTAAGACTGGCTTCCTGCAATTGTTTCCAGTGCTGGTGTATGATGCATTTCATAACAAACAAAAATGCAGGAGACTGGCTTCCATGGAAGAAGGGCTTCTCTGTTATCTTTTGAAATAACGGAACACACGGTCACATCAAAATAAGAAGGGTCAAACACTCATATTAGGTCTTTTCCATGGACAGCAGAGAGCAGCCCTTGCTCGGGGCTGGTCGGCTTCCACCGGTTTAGCAGACCTGACCTTGTGTAGCGCTGCATTTGACAGTAGCTTCTTATCCAAATGCATGAGATGGTAACTAACAGGCTGGAGGAAGGGCAGCGTGTTAGCTGCGGAGGGCTAGATTGAAGGGTAATACATTTGTGTGAGACTTACTGCTTCTGCCGGTGTCTTTCTTGCAGTTTTGGAACGCTTGTTGCGATTGGAGTCATCGTTTTTGCAGTGATTGTAGTTACTGTTATTCTGTGCTTCACTTGTTCCTGTTGCTGTTTGTATAAAGCATGTCGAAGACCACAGCGTAAGTACCTGTCTATTTGCTTTCTTTTTTCTTGTCCTTCTTTGAACACAACTTTTTTTTTTTCTCCTGGAAAACTATATTCCTGTAAAAAGTGAAAATACTTAATAGTGTTTTCTTACTACTCTGCTGCAAAAGTTGCAATAGCTAAGTATTAAAAATAAGCATTTAAGCTGCTTTAAAATGTGACATTGCAGGGAGACATTTCGGAATATCTTCTGAGCATTTGAGGAGTTTCTCCTCTCTTCCATCAGCATGTGTGAATTTTGCAGTTATTAGAAAGTGTTATCTTCCCTTACTACAGTAAGAAAGCTGAACCAACAATCCAATGTCAGCTTCTGCTGGCATTGGTATGTATTTGCCTTGCTGGCTGTTACATTGTAGAAAGACATGCTAACACATAAATGTATTAGTGTGCTCACTGCATGCAAAAGGAAACTCATTTGGTCAGCCTTGATAAGAAGCTCCTTGCCTACAAGGAGTTCTTCAGCACCTTTATCTTTAAAACGGTAACATCGTTAAATATAAGCAGTTTTTCCACTCTCATACCAAATGGTTGATCACTTGGCTGCAGGGATGAGTCCAAGAAGAAATTTCTTTGCTCTTTGTGGCTGGAAATAAGGTGGTAACCTGGCTGCTCTCCCAGTACATGAAGACTCCTCCTACCACTTAGGCCAATGGAAGGATATTCTGAGGAAAGCACTTCTAAACCTTTTGTGGAACTTCAACAATGCAATTGCCTGGATTTTGGAGTTAATAATCTTTAAAGAAAATGTTTTTCTGCATTACTGTTGTTGGCTGTCCCAGGTGACCTCCTAGAACCACCAGCACTAACCATTTTCCTTTTGATTGCAGCTGTTGTGACCACTACTGCCACTACTACCGTGGTTCACGCCCCCTACCCGCAGCCACAGGGGGTGCCGCCCAGCTACCCAGTAGCCCCGTATCAAGGATATCAGCCTGTGGCCATCCAGCCGCAGCCAGGGATGCCGGTAGCACCGTACCCCACGCAATATCCTCCCCCCTACCCCACGCAGCCATCAGGACCCCCAGCTTACCATGAAACAATGGCAGGTAAGGCACGAATGCACTGCACGTTTCATCTTCACTTGAATAGCTAGATGGCGGTTGTGTTGGAGCCAGTCCTGTGTTACTACTTTCATTATGTTCTATATTAATCTAAATTAGGTAAGTTATGGAAAACTCAAGTTTTGGTGGATCCGTGTTGAAATTTCCTTATCACCATTTCTATATTAATCATTGCAAGAGGAGATATAGCTGGTGCTATATTGGCAAAGTTTGTTGGTGTACAGGACTATCAGTGGATCCAGTAGAATGTTTTATTAATTCAGTTGAAATTTCACTATGTTTATGGAGAGAATAATCAGACTCTGATCAACTTCAGAGAATTTTGCTGATGACTGGCAATTAGAATTACTGGATTTTTTTTTTTTCTTCTGTTTTCCTTGTTTCACAGCATTGCTTTCATGTAACTTTACTGTTGCTATTACTATTCCCAGCTGGTACTGGGAAGAGCTGTTCTCTGAACAACTGTCTCCTGGCTATTCAGAGAGGCCAAAATTATAAGCACAGAATCACGTAACGGCTTGGTTTGGAAGGGACCTTAAAGCCCATCCAGATCCAACTTCCCTGCCATGGGCTGGTTGCCAGGCGGCCCACGGCCCCATCCAGCCTGGCCTTGAGCACCTCTGGGGATGGGGCACCCACAGCTGCTCTGGGCAGCCTGTGCCAGTGCCTCACCGCCCTCTGAGTAAAGAATTTCCTCCTCACATCTAACCTAAATCTCCCCTCTTGTAGTTTAAAACCATTCCCCCTTGCCTATCGCTACCAGACCATGTAAAATGTCGTTCTCCGTCTGGTTTATGAGCTCCCTTGAGGTACAGGAAGGCCTCAACAAGGTCTCCTCAGAGCCATCTCTTTCCCAGGCTGAACAGGCCCAGCTCCCTCAGCCTGTCTTTGTAGGAGAGGTGCTCCAGCCCTCTGATCATCCTTGTGGCTTCCTCTGGACCCACTCCAACAGTTCCACGTCTCTCTTGTGCTGGGGGCCCCAGACCTGGATGCAGTATTCAGTTGTTAACTACCCTAGGGTCTTCAAGCCCTCCTACCACCACACTGCTCATCTTTCCAGGTGACAACCATAGTCCTGAGTAGTGGGTTCTGTCCTTATGAAGGTACTCTTTCATAACAACTCAAGTATAAAATGGCTGTTCATGATCTTAAACATTTGCAAACCAGTTAGAAATTGCACATTAACAATGTGCAAAGGAGTTCAGCATGTAAAAATGCTGACTGTACAGGTGTGCTTATTTTATTTTTCCTTTATAAACTCTGAGGAAGCTGAAGGTTTTATGGGACTACCCCAAAGCGCTTCGGTTTCATCTTCATAGTGCGAAGGTGGCCAATGAAATGATCATTTTGCTTTGTGTACTCTCTAGTTTCCTAAACTGCTCCTCAGTGAAGTTGCCAGTTTTTTAATTCTTGTTTTATTTTTTCCTGGAAGAGTCCTGAAGCCATTTTCCACATTGCCAGTCTGAAATCACAGCTTTTTCCGTCATTTTCCTTGCTTATTAGCCAAGGGGCAGCCTTTTAATTAGGCCGTGTGCAGGAGAGAGAATACCTGCTCTGTCACACAGGAACCAAACCCGCTCAAGTTACAAGATCAGTGAAAGAAGAGAGCCACATTTGTACATCCTAGGGATGTGGTCAGGTGCCGCATTATTTGAACTAACTCGTGCTACTTGACAGACCTGAAATGAATTGCTGCTTCAGAGCAGCTTGTCTCAGAATACTAGAAAACAAGGATATTGTCTGAGTGGTGCCTTCGTTATGTAAGCCAAACCCTTCAGCCTTTAGCATGCTTGGTAGTGATGGGCCACATGACGCTTTTGTTTTGTTTTTAATTTATTTTATTTTAATTTTGTAATTAACTGGGTGACACTTACCGGGAAAGCACTTCCCCTGAAGAAATCCTGCGATCCTTTCTCTAGTCATTTTCTTTTGACCCGGGGTTTTTCAGTTCTCCTCATACTATCAGGTATATCCTATGACTTGTGCATTTTTGATTTCTGTTGTCTGATGTTCCAGACCAGATCATCCAGATCCGATTTATTTTTTATTTTTTATTTTCCTCCCTTGAAGGCTAACCATGTGCTTGTAGCTGCTGCAGTACACAAAACAAAAACAAAACCACGCAATAACGAAGTACGATCTAACTTTTGAAATTCAAATGTTTTAGGAGTTAGCACAAACTATTCTCAAGTCCAACTGAGATGCTAGATAAGATGAACTTCGTAATCATGTATTCAAAACAGAAGTTGTCATTTTAGATACAGAATTCTGAATGTAAGCTTTATAAACCTGTTTTTGTTGTGTTTCGCTTTTGCAGCTGGTGCTGGAGCACCTTACCCAATCACCCAGCCCCCGTACAACCCTGCTTACGTGGATCCTCAGAAGCCCATCTACTGAACAGATCTGCTACTATGGTTCTGCATATAAAACTTTTTTAAAATATAATTTGTGCTGTTTACACCATGCAACTGTAGTATATTATCCTGGAAGACAGCAATCTTTTGTCTAAGTAAAGTGAAAGTTAATTTAGTATCTTTGTTTTTAAATGCTTTAAGTACTTCTTGCAGAAGTTGTTCATTTATACCTCAAGTAAATACAAAAAGAGATTTTGTTCAATATACAGAAGGGGTGCTTCAGAAATAAGAACCACAATAACATCTGTCGTGCAATAACTTTGAAGTGTAGTAGAAAGGAATGGTCTACTATGAGCTTTATCAAACACCCAAAGCTGCAGCAATCTTTTGTACAGTATTGAATCATAAAAACATAATCTCCAAGAAACTGTGTGAAACACGTTCTGCTTGACTTAAAGTTCATATAATTAGGTAAGCTTTAACACAATACATTTCATTTATCATTTAAAAGGGAACCTTTTATGAAACACATTTGCCTTCAGTAAAAGTAGCGAGCCTTGTTTAATTACATTTGGACTGGTTGCGTTATTCTGTGCTAAATAGTGTGAGCTGGTCATTTCCTTGTTTTCTTTCCCAATTTTGAGGCTTAAAAACTGTGCCTTCATTAGGTGTTTTCTCAGGCTTTTAATTTTTAGCTAGAAATTGACAATGTAGCCAAACCTTCTGCTATTCACTAGAACAAATAGATTAAAAGCTGAAAACCTGAGAATTCTTCTTAAAAAAAAATTATTGGACAATTGCTTGGTTTCCTTAATAGTCGTATGGTGTTGACTGGTTTGGAAAAAATAAAAATAGCACCTTAACTGTATGCTAAGCATAAGTGACTACTGGTGTTCAGTTTTGCCTTGTCACAGTGAAGGGATTTGTTTTACAGAAGGTATTTGATGTCAGAAGTAAACCGGGGTTTTAAAATGTTCGGTGTTTGTCATTATCTATAGCGGGAAACTACAGACAGCAGGAACCTAGAGATGGTGGATCTTCATAAACTAAGGCTGCTTTTGAGTAATAGCGTATGGGGGTGAAAGAGAGATGCCGACCAAGCATGCAGTGGAGGTTAAACCTCCCTTTTGTCCTCAACATTCCCATAAAGCTGAGCAGAGAATGAGAAGTCAGGACAAGGGAGTGCGGTAGGATTTGGTCACAGAGAGGTAACGTATTTTCCGTAGTGTTCTGCTTGCACTGTCGGACATCCTGAGGCATTGTCATGACTATTAACAGCGTTTGCAAGGCTTTTGGCTCTGTACAACTTGTGTTGATCAAATGAATCATGGTTTTGTTAGTGTCTTCTGTAACTCTGTATTTTCTACATTGGAATGCAGTTTGTTACTCCTTGGCAGAGCTGTCTGTAGACTATTGCATCTGTCACTGACATAACTGTTGAAATAATTTTGACATATACACTGATTTTACATGTTTAGAGAGGCCTTTAAGCCACTTGTCCTGTGACTCTACAGTTGGGGTGTGTTACTGTTCGAAAAACATTGGACTTGAACAACTGATGGCATCATTTTACCTCGTATGATGGATGGAAGCTGCTGCTGTCAAAGGCAGCTTTATTTCAATTGTTTTTGGGTCTTTTTCTAGGTTATTTCAATTGTTATTTTTTAAAAAATAAGTCTTCAGGGCATTTCAGGAGAAACTTGTAGAAAGTTTTTTAGCATTAGTATTCATGAGACCAATGTCCCTCTGCTGCACCCCTCTAAGAATGCTTGAGTTAATCGTGTGCAGTGGTGCCAAGAGGCACGCACAGGGCAGGTGTGCCTCTCATCTGTGTGTTCCTCCTCTTTCCTGCCCTTCAAGCTTGAAGAATCAGGCAATGCTTCATTACACTCTTAGGAGTTCTGTGGGAACAACTGAAAATGGACAGTGTTTCCCGTACGGAGGTGAGGTGTTTCCTGAGAAATCTGGAATACTGAGGGGAAGAGGACACTAAATGACTCCAGAAATTAACCTCTTTCTGTAGATCTTACCCAAGTGTGTCTATTCGTATAGGAGGACGACAGAGATTCCAGCAGCCTTGTTAGTCAGTTACCTGGGAGGAGTCTGGCCAGTGAGATGCTGCCAGCAAGCGCAGCTGCTGTGCGGTTCTTGGAGCGCAGGTACAATGTTCTAGTTCGTGAGGTTGTTACTTGGCACCTCTCTTCCTTTCTTCCATCTGAAGTGGCAAAATGTACAGTTAGTGGTGATGTTAACAGGGTTGTGGTTTGGATATGAAAGGAAAATCTGAAATTTCTCAAGACATTGGCTTACTCATCTGCCACAATCCCTAAGAAAACGGTAGTGGAAAAGTAAAGTAGCAACAGTAACAGTCCCCAGATCTGAAGTTTTGGGGTAGGTGCAGTGCAGACCAAATAAATTGCCCTGGGTATGACTGTATGTGGAGTAGTGGGAGGAGATGAGGGGCAGGGTGAAGGAGCCTGGTAATTTACACCTTTCCTTCAAGGAACATGTGCTAGCTATGTTCAGGTCAAGAGATAAGATTCCTTTGTGTTTTAATGATTTTAGTTGCAGTATTACTCTTTCCGTTACAAAATGGGATGAAAGAAGAGAAAATGGTCTGCTTTCCTCTCTCCAGAATTGGAACACTGAACCGGGTCTTGTCTTAATGTTTTAATCAACATGAACAGTATGGTGTAGGACCAAATTTTATTGCTGTGCAACCCAGTTAAACTCCTTTTCCTATAGCTAAGCGAATGGGGCAGTTACAGAAATGGAGAATTTTGTCCATAAAATTGTGGTTGAAGCACTGCTGGCGCATTACTCCTAGTAGCTAATGTCTTCACACCAAGCTAGTTATCCACAGTGCTGCGGGGCAGGGGAACGGAATTCAAATTTTAAATGTTGAAAAAGTGTAATGTTCATTTTTAAAGAACTCTGTAAGTGCCTTTGTTTCAGAAATGTTTTGTGAAAATAAAGACAGTATAATATTCTGTTGTACTGGATTTACTAGATAATCATTGACTTTATTACATTCTGTAAACTAGCTTTGTATGTTGTTTGTAGTTTAAACGTAAGTATCCAAAAGAAAAGGCATAAACCTTATGCACCTTTGTAATAAATGCAGTGTTGGAAATATAGTCTATCACTTTTTTCTTAACCTGTCTGAGTATTATTTAGGAGTATATCCACAAAGCTGCATTTTGCTTAACTGTGTTTGACAGCAAGTGTATTTTGAGTCACCTTGAATTGTGAATATCACCTTTGGTAACGGAGTGTGAGGCACCACCAAAGAAAGGACAGGACGAGCTCCTGAATGGCATCCTGACAGTGCTTCAAAGCTGGTCTGAAAGAATTGCTTCTAAGGTCCTGTCTGGACTAAGGAGTACATTCATGACATTTGAATGCACTGGCTAACAAATTCTGAGAGACTGGATGGTAGACTTAAAAACAAACAGACAAAAAAAAACACCTGTTATTTGATCAAAGTCTAATAGCTTCCTCTTACCTCGTGTTGAGTTGGGTGCTGAGTATCGTGCCTCATCTCTCAGCTACACCAATTTGTAATGAGTGATGCTTTCTGATATGAGTGAAATCATCTTATCTGATGTTTTTGTGTATTTTAAGTTGTTTAAAAGACGCTTCTGAAAGCATTAGTCCTTTGAGTAGGCAAAGAATGTTTTTTATGACAGCAGATAGTACTGAATTGGTTGGTACTTGGTAATCATTATTGCTTTGAATTGCCAGCTAGGTTTCCAAAGTAGGTTTTAAATATATATATATATATATATATACACACACGGTTACTTTCATTTCACATTTTAATTTAATTTCACATTTTCTCAACAGAATTTCTATTAGTTAATTGAAGACAGCAGTCAAAATACACGCTTCTTAAAAACCTAAATCTAGTAAACAGATGTAATTTCTAGCCCAAACATTAATTCCAACAGTAAATTGCAGAGTTATTTCTGATTTTTTTTGTTACTGCTACTTTTTTGTTCACCTGTTGTTTTGTTTTTTTTTTTTCCCCCACAAGTTATGTAGTAACTTCATCTTTGCAATATGGCTGAAACTGAGCAGTGGCATCCAGGGGAGCCGCCTCCTATTCACAGAAAAGCTGTGTGCGTGTTCTCTGCGTGCACAGGTCTGAGAAACTGGAGCTGGTGTTGTCTTTAGAGCAAAATGTTGTACAGAGAGTAAAACACTGAGGTGAAAATGTGAGAGCCCAGAGTTACACTGCTGTTTGTTTCCATAACATTTAATCAGCAGCTGCTTACGTTACAGCATGAATTTTTCCAGAACAAAACTTGGCATGCAGGGTGGAATGGAGGAGCTGGACACAAAGAAAGGGAAACATGGAGTAGTTTTTGCCAACCAAGCAATTATTTCCTAGTATTTATTATCAAATCGAGGCATGTATGATTACTTGTCAGGTTTGCTTTAGTTTGGGGCCTGTTTTTATCCTCTGGTTACTATTTGGCCTAATCAAATTGTGCAGCCTGCAACACAGGAACATTTATTGTATTTATTGTTGTTAGATTTACAGCTCGTAAGTAAGTCTTCCAAAAGGGGAAAAATAGCTGAGTTAAACCTGCTAGAGATTAAATAAACCTGAAGAAAATAAGCTATTTTACCCTTTCAAGAGCTCAGACATCTATGCTGATGGAGTAGTCCCCTCTGCCTCACCTCCTTATGGCCATTAGACACATTTTAAAGGATGTTCTTCTGCTGTAAAGTGAATTTTAGGTTTGAGACACAAGTAGTGCCAGCACACAAGTGCCAGCACTGCACAGCAAGGAGCCTTTGCCAGTCCTTGTCTCGTTTGCAGGGGCTGCAGCGTGCTCTGTGGGCTCCCTCCTGCAGCGTGGGATGCGCTGTGTAGGTCCCAGCGTGACCCTCCTCCTGCAAACAGGTGCATTGAGAAGGCTTGAGATCCTTTTACTGCCACTTACTCCCATATAGACACTTGGGTTTGTTTGTCAGTGAGTTCTGCTTGCTGTTCACTTGCCCTAACTACACAGACTTCTCCCTCCTTTTTGTCTTGATTTACTAAGAACTTTTGTTTCTCTTCAGTCTCTGCCTGCTGTTTGGTTTTGCTGCGATGTGTTTTGGTGTGGCTCAGACTGATGGGGTTTTCTGGGCAGGCATTCTATTTCTTCTTTGGCGCTCGTATGTCTCCTCCTCTGCAGGGAGAAGCCCTCCCTTCCTTAGAGCTCTCTCCGCTTCCCTCCAGGGATGACTCCAAAATGTCCAGTTGCAAAGTATGTTTCTCATCTTTCCCTAGGTCCTTTTGCCCTGCGGTCGCACAGATGTAGCTTTTGCTTCTTCCATCTCATCAGTTCCCAAGCGGGCTGAAGAAGTGTTTAAGGTCTGCAGGGAGAATTCTGAAGGTGAAAGTTGTCTTTCAGAATTGTTGCTTGGATAATGGATCCAGATTCTGGCTCTCAGAAAGCAAAACCATCCTACTAACTGTGAAACAGCAGACGTTTGTAGTGCTGGACAACAAGACTAAAAGATACATTTCTGAGTGATGCAATATTAACAAACTGTGATTTTGGGGAAGTGGGACAACGCATGGTACTGGCATCCAGTTCCTGGGAGCTTGCTGCTGTTTCACTTCTTGTGCTTCCCTAAAGAACTGTTCAATATATGTATAAATTGACCTCCCATATCCCATTTCCCTTACCGTGGTTAAAATAACTTTTGAATCAGTTACTTTTCATTCTAACATCTCTTCCTCCTGCAGCTGGTTTTCATGGCTCGCTCTCCAAGGTTGCTTTGGCCCTGGACTCAGGTAGGACCTGCTTTATGGACTGCTGAGCAGGTGTCACAGAGCAGCTGTGGAGTAGAGGGGTCTTTAGCAAAACAAATCATTTACGTACATCCTCAAGCCACCAACATATGCTCCTGCTCTGTGTTTTCTCTGCTGGGAAGCCTCAGCAGTTACGCGGTTGTAATGTAATAACCAATATGAGAACAAACTAGCTGACTCCTGTAGGTATTTTCAATAACAGGTTACCATTTGGGCAGCTGCTCAGAACAGTCTTTCAATTGCAAGTATTAGAACTAAAACTTTTAAGATTAGTCCTAAGTGAACTGTATTTACCTGGTGCAGGGACAAGGTGCTCAGGACATCGCTAACTGTTAGCAGTTAAAATTTTATACTGAAATTTTTCACACCTACTCCAAGAATTTTAATAAACTTCAGCCTCAGTGGGTTTGTAGGTCTTTATAGAGGTCACAGGCCACATTTTTCATCAGTCTGCTAAACTACAGTCAGTGAGGTATAGCTCTTATCTTCAACAATTTATGCTCTAAACGGAAGTTTGTGTTCACAGCAGATTTTGCAGTCTTCGCACTAGTGTATCACAAGTCCTGCACTTGACCTTAACTAATATAGCCATAAATGCCTAACATGACTGACTGTAACTGATACACCACCACCATTTCCCCAGTTAAGCTAACTTACAGCTCTCTTTGTCTAGCACAGGCTAAACTTTCCTAAGCAGAAATTCACACAAGTGGGATAATCTGAATAACAAGTTCCACAGCTTGGGTCAGATGTTGCAGTGTTTTTTTGTTTGCCATCCTCACTCATTAAAGCTTATTTTTAAAAATGTGTTTTGAGGCCTGACAGAATACAAAGCAGATGCTGTTTGTCTGGTCTGTGGAAACTTGTGGGCTGGACTAGATGACCTACAGAGGCCCCTTCCAACTGCAGCTGGTCGATGATTCTGAGTTACAGAAACTCAGGCACCACCCGTGCAGATTCCCTATGTACCCTAGTCAGTGAATCGCCATTTACTTTATACGCAGCTCCAGCAGAAATAAGCTGCTCTGTGGCTGACCGTGGATCACCGCAGGAAGGTGCTCATCAGCACAGTGCTACCTCCCCCTGCGCTGTGGCTGTTCAAAGGGGAGCGTCAGCACATCTTAGAACGCCAGTCAGCAAGGCCATTCTCCTCCTTTTAGCATGAACTGCCTGAGCAACAGGTGACCTAGTGGAAGCAATTGCTTTCTTCATCCGTCTCTTGCACAGCTCAGGTCACAGGAGGGAAGAGCCAGCCGAAATGAGCTCAGCTTGCAGAAGGGGGAAGTGCTAGCCACCCTCTGGGTGGGCAAGAGAACAGTTGGGTGGCTGTGGCCAGCCAGGGAAAGTGAGAGTCACGTATGTGACTTGTTGCTCAGTACTTCGTTGTTCAGTCCTTGTTGCTGGACTAAATTCCTTTTCTCCGTTGGTACAGAGGAACAGTTTATCTGTCACGTGATGGATAATGGGAGCTGGCCTTGAAAGAAGAGCTGTTAGGCTGTGAATTCTTCAAGGAGGGTCCGGTGAGAGCAATCTGAGTTCTGTTACTTCTAGGTCACATAGTATGCCAGTGGCCCCACAGTCCAGTAAAAATGTTTGTTTCTTCCCCAGGGGTTCATCAGCTGTGGCAGGCATGAATGGACCTCCTTAATTTAAAGGAAAAAATTCCCAAGTTCTAAGAGAATGTAAAAAGCGAAGAATTACCGGAGGTCAGTAAAAAAGGGAAAATCTTGTTTTTGTCGGAAACTATAAATGACAGAAATTATGAATTAGGCAGTTCTAAAGATTAAAAACAAACAAACAAACAAACACAAGTATGCTCAGAGGAGCACAGCCTCAGTTTTTCTTAGGAACACAAACTTTTCTGTTACAGAAAATGCTTTAAGATTTAAAAACTCACATTTAATTTCATAGTACCATCACCGCTACTGGTAAAGGTGTGAGGGTTGTTTTATAATACAGCATCCAGCATGCCACCTTAAAGTCAAAAGTAGGATGAAAGTGGTCACGGAGCTAGATGTTAGGGTGTTGTCTGTCAGAGTGGGTGGATGGGAGGGGATCCAGTGCCAGAAGGGAACAATTAAGGGGATTTTCCTAGTGCTTTCTCCACAGATATAAACTTCTGTTTACATGAAGCTCAGCAGCAATACCTCCATTTCACAAAGTTGTCCTTCAGATGAAGCCAGGAAATTTTTTTTTAAAATGGTTTTTATAACTTTGAATTGCTTCAACAATTTGGGATTCCTTAACTCCTTTTAGTCCATACTCCTCTAATAGTTCATTTTATCAGTTCACCCAAAGATGTAATTTAAGTTCATCTTATCTCTGTATAGTCAAATTATGTTTGTAGAAATCAGGTAGTGAGAACAGCAGAGAGGAGCTAAAAACTGATGGCACTGCATTTTGGGATAGCGTGACAATCGTGTCCTTGGGAGGACAGCTCTGCGTTTGCCCTTCTCAGCAGGCTGAGTGCCAGGTGCAGCTTTACCTCTGCTCCAGAGACTCCTTTTAAAGAATTGTCTTAATGTTTGATTTTTTGAATAAAGGGTTTTTATTCGATTCTCAAACTCCTCTGTATAATCCTAAAGGCCAGGATCTGCTGTGTTAGTTGTTTTTAAGTGCACCAGTCAGATGGTTTTATGTCATGCTGAAACTTGTGTATTGTCCAGTGCCATGGTGGCACACGTGAACACAGAAAGGAGGCTTTGCTGTTACGTCCCTGTGTATCCTTTCGTGTTGCATTTAAGCAGGAAAATGGCAGCTCTCCAGCTGCTGCAAGGGCCTTGAAACTTGTGGATAGGCTTTGTCGCAGCAAGCAGCAGCCCATGCCTGGTGGAGCTCTGCCAGCCGTTGCTCAGAGGAGCTTACTCCTGGGCTGAGTTGTGGGAAGGAGGGAAGCTCTGTATGTAGCAGCTTTGGCCCGAGGGAGATGCTGGATCACCAAGCTAGCTATTCCTGCACAGCTGTTTCTGGGAAAGTTCTCTTCAAGAGCAAGAGCCCAGCCAAGAGCATGTTCAGCACGCTGGAGCAGGGCTCCTTGCCCAGGCACACAGCCTTTTTGGGTTAAGACCAGAGAACTGGATGCTTCCCCATTTTCCATGGGCTTACCTCCCGCTGTGGTACTGTTTCTCTTCATTTTGTGCTTGGAGCCAGGCTTCTTTTGGACACTGTGGGAAGGCCTGGTGCAGCAGCACTGCAGGTGATGCAAGCCTCGTGCCTACTTGGATGTAACAGCATGCAGCGAGGCCCAGACTGTGTGCTGTCCTACCGGCAGGAGAGGCTGCAGAGGGGAGGAAAGCTGTGCCTGGAAGGGTCCTTCCTATAGCTCAGCCTCTGCCCCATGCCTTGTAAGGGCCTTTGAGGGATTTTTACTTGGTGCAAAAGGAATTCTAGGGCATGTATTTCCTCAAGTCCAGCCCTACCCAGAGGAAGGATGCCCTAAGGAAAGGGAGAAAGGATCTGAGTTCCAGCTCAGAGCCTACAGCCATACACTCCAGCCTCCTGCATGGAGCAAGTTTTCAGCCCCCTCACCTTCAGTGCAGAGAAGGCAAACCCCCACCCACCCAGCCCCAGGGAGATGCCCTGGGAAGGTACATGCTCCATACATAGGCACAGTGTGCTTCCCACACCCTCACGAGGATAGCACAGGAAGGTGTAGTGCTAATTTAGTTACACAGCAGATACCTTAACAGACCTTCCACTGTTGTTTTACCACCTTAATACTCTATGCTAAGAGCACAGTACTTTTTCTGCCCTACTGTAACCCTGTCACGGTAGGACTCCCTTTTTTCTTAGTGCAGGGTTTATACCATCACAGTTCACTCAGCTGTAATACAAACCCTGTTAAACTGCAAAGTCGAGGAACACAAAGCAGTGATTTCCTTCATAAACACTAAAAAAGTGACACGCATCTTCCTTTTTGTAGTGAAGCATACACGGCATTGTAACAAAGCGACGGAAGGCTAGGATTGACATTTTTAACTTAGTTTACCAACTTCTGTATCTCATTTCTCCCCTCCTTCCTTATAAACACTACATAAGGTCAGTTTTGGTCTAGGGGAGAATTTGTTCCTTTTGAGATGCCCCATAGCTGCACCACAAAAAAAGAAGTCATTCTGCATGATTTTAAAATCTTTCTCTTGCCTAGTAACCCTCAGCACACACCATCTCATTCAGCTATGGTAACTTTTCCAAGAAGTAAGTTCTGGTATTTTTTGTTTTGGCATCTCAGCTGTTGTAGCTGAGAAGGATGAGTGAACTCAGGTTCTTCTTACAAATTTCTTGCTCAGTACTGAACTGCCAACTGTAAGTTACTTCTACAAAAATGTTTAAAATCACAGTAAACAATTTACTAATATCAACATGAAAATTATGGAAATCAAGCAAGAAATTGTTACAGCTACAACAGAAAGAACAAGTATTGTCCAAAGACTTGCGTATGAACCCAGTGATCCCAAACATCTCAGGACATTCAGCATCACAAATCCAGCATAAATGTAGCTGTAGTCACAGTAAAATGGAGAACACAATAGTCAAGTTTCCATTCACTGCAGTTCCATGGAAGTTGAAACTCATAAACGGAACCATTCCTAGGCCTTTGAGGAGTTTTGCACAGCAAAACAGTACTTTGCAGCGTAATTCTCTTCGTACATCACAATTTCTTTGTTTTCAGCCGCATTTGGACAGCACTTAAGTAAAATGATCACAACAAAGAATGGCATTTTAGTTGTGCTGCGTTCAAGTGCCACCTTCAAATTATCACTTAATAAAAGAGCTGATCTGAATTTCAGATTTACACTGGCAAGGAGTATTATGATTTAAATAAGGACAGAGATCCTTGCTAGACATTAGCTAACTAGAATCCATTCCTTGATCTTCTGCTTCTGGCTCAGGAGGATACAACTCATCCAAAATCAGCTCTGCAACAACACAAAAATCACATCTCAGTTTTTTTTGTACTTGACAAAATGAATGTCTTTTAAATAATGCTGCCTGTAGAAGGCTAGAGCGGATAGCTTTTTTCAAGGTTAAAATGTGAAAAGCAAGCAGAGAACTCTTAGACAATCAGTTATGCTTTGCTATTAGTGGGAAACCAGTTAAGAGGTTATAGACTATTTATAACTACTTAAGACCACTATTTAAGTTTTAAACCTCACTTTTGTAACCTCATTTTAAAAAGCCACTAGGACAAAAGCATAGTGCTTTGTGATTTAAGAGAAGAACACGACTGGTAACTACACATGACCTGCCCCCATCCCCAAACTCATGACGTGTTACACTGTTTCTGTCCATTCCCAAGCACTGCTAGATAAGGAGTTAGGAAAAGCTCTAGGAAAAGCTCAGCACACTCTAAGCAATGGAGCAGAACAATTGCATGGCATGCTGTTTAGCCTCTCCAGAAGAGTCACTGTGAGCAATTTTATTTATACATTAGGGAGGAAAAAAAAAAAAAAAGCACAAAACACCACCGCAATGTGACTCAATTTACCTTCGCAGGCACTCAGTTTTTTTGTTTTTTTGAGAATGGCTCTTATGCTCGGCATGGCTTGGTCATACTGATGGAGTACTTCCAAACAGTGCTCATGAAACAGCTTATCCTTCTGAGACAGCCTGTGCAGGAGCAAAACAGCGTCCCGTAAAAACTGAACAATCTGCTCCTTATGTGCACACAAACTGCTCTCAGATCTTCTAATCTTCATCCACTGTCTATGCAACATTATAATTAGTGCCTTAACCACCTGCAAGAGGGAAAAAGAGACTCAGCACACAAAATAAAATTACAGCAGTGGAAAACTTATTAGGAACTTTACTAACCAATCTCTTCAGACATCCAAATTTCAGAATATTTTCTAGCAAGCAACAGCAAGCTTTCCAGAAGGCAGCCTTTAAAGTACAGTGCACTTCTGTTTCACCGTAGCTAAGAAGGGTAAAAAGCTACTCCAGCTTTTAGGGCACCTTTTAGGTTTTCAACAGAATACATTCAGCAGCTGTAGCGACGTACCTCGAGATTGCACTGGCAGTCTGTACCGGGGAGCAAAACCGTCGGAGCGGGGCAGCGCGTGCACCTTGTCAGGAGCCTCACTGTCTGTTACAGAAACACGCAGATTGCATTACAGTGAGTACTAGGGGTCTGCAGAGCTAGCAAACAATTAAGCTGCAAATAAAGGGAGGCAGAAATGACATTTCATTACTGGTTTCAAACGTTCTTGGTTCTTTTGTAACAATTGATTTTTTTTTTTCTTTACCTTGCCAAAATATTAGTTGTTTTTTTTTTTTTTTTTTTATCCCCCTGTGAAACTTTACAGACTTGGAATTTGCCTTGCACAGAAACCCCTTCACCTCTCTGAGGAGGATTCGGCACCTACAGATTGTGTGTTACCCTTTCTAAATACAGCAGATAGGGGGTAATTAAAATAGTTTTAGAAAATGGCTCAAAATTCTTTCCAATGAGAATAGAAGTGGAGCAAATGGCAGAGCCCCACGAGTTGCCACTAGCACTACAAACACCACAAATTCAAAAGCTACTCTTCCTATACAGGACCATGACAACTATCCAGCCAGCATTTCACTAAATAGTGAGTAAAAGTCATCAGTATTTCATGTGCAGTAACTCATACAGCGCAGAAGTGAATTATATGATCAAACTGAAGGAGAGGCCTTGTCTCCTTTTACTTCTCCATCAATCTAAAAGCAAAACAAAGTCTACAGCCTTGAACATTTGCAGCCATCCCAGAGGCCTTCTTGCTTTCTCAACGACTTAACTATGCCTGCTGTAACTGATGTCACCCTGAAGAACAGCTATTGATTCAATTTCAGACAGCTACTCATAAAAGTCAATGTAATTCCCTACTGCAAGCTAATACCATCAATTTCTGTTTCAGCTGGAGAAAGAACATATCTTTTGGACACTGTGCACTGCCCTGCTCCACTCCTCCCACCCTCTTGACAAGAAAAAGCATGTGACCTAACAGCTGCCCTTACCTCTTGCTCCAGCTGAAGCCAAAGCACTTCAGGTGCTGATTTATCTGGCCTTGATGTGATGTACATGTAGAGTGCAAGAAGAAGGCAGGTATCTGAAAAAGAGACAGCTTTGTTCATTTCCCAGCTAGCTAATTATTTCTGATAGTTTTCTTCTGTGGGAAAAAAAAATGTATATATATATATGTACAGTGCTATCTTGTGACGCAGGACACGGGTTTTACTTCTTGCTTTACTTCCAGACCTCTTAAAGTAGTGCTGAAGAAATTTGTATCTCTACATTTCATATATGCATTTGCAGTAATACTCTGGACAACGACTGTCTGTCATGCGGGCTGCTGTAATCCCTAAACTCAACGCTGTCATGAGTGCAGACACCCTACAGAACGGAATTAGCCTTCAGCTCCTCCGAGCTCCTTGCTTCCTCCACAACTTTTAATATAATGAACATTTGTCTGGAAAGTATAAAGTATCAAAAGTACTTTTTAAAAGTATCAAAACCACTGGATGTACACAAATTATGCCAGAGGAACACTCTTGAAATAACAACTAGAACTCAGCACTAGGAAAGGTTTTCAGGTAACACAGCAGGCTTTGCCTTTGGCGGGTTTAATCCTTCAGAACAAGGCCTGTTTGTGTTACTTGTAGTCGTGCTAACGAGTATTCGGCTGATAACAATTCTGCGTCTGGCAATGTGTTACCTGAACGAGAGCAAAGCTGAGCAGCCAACAGATGGTGTTGAGCAAGTATAGACAACAGCTTCACTGTCAGAAGAACAGCACGCAAAGGGATCTCTGGACACAGGCAACGGAGCAGTGTCTGGCTGCTCAGTAAGTGCTGAAAACTTCAAAGGAAAACTTCAAGTTAGAAATGCGAACTGCACTGACAAGGTGCAAGTGATTCACCGTTTCTTGTACCACATCATAACTGGTGCCTTTCCAGCCATTCAGAACATGTATGGTCTCAACTTACATGCCGCAAGTAAAAAGAAACTAGGCTGAAAGGCATATTCTGTTACATTTTGCAGCCTGCAGTTCATACTGTGGTTCCATTTATTGGACCATGAGCAGGCAAAATGTTGCACTTTCAAGTGGCATTTCATCTGCCAGAGTAAATACGTAATGGATTTTATATATAAATATGACAATTATAAATTTTGTAACATCCGATATAAATAAAGAAAAACAGAAAGCCTTGTGCTTTCACTCCTTATGCATCTGGTACCAATCAAAATAAAAACAAAAACACTGTTCAACCACATACAGCCCTAAGTTTCCTCTCTTCAAAATGACAGCTACACACGGAGGCAACAGCATCTGCTTCATACAAATTTACCATAAGCAGATCTTCTTATTGACCTGGGGCAATCACCACGTCCACTAGTGGCAAAAGCAGAGGTAAGATCCTCCACCGCGTCGCGAAGGTGAGAAAAGTGATGTTCTCCCGTGCACATCACAACTTCTACTGTCATCTGCACAGATCAGTTTGAACAGAGAATGAAAGCTGCTAAACAACAAAGAGCCTGAAATAATTTTAAAGCTTTTACTGACTTACTTGATTAGCAAGTCCGCTGTTGAGTGTTCAGCTAATTTCATCAGAACTTTTAGGCTTTGCTCCAGTATGCGGTCAGTCTGGGAGCCTGTTGTAGCAGAAAAAGCTAAAACCTGAAGCAGCTTTCTGAACAAAGAATGTGGCGCCTGGCCGTTATTAGCAGCATCCTGGGGAGCTTCAGGCAGCCCTCCCTGCGTCCTACTCTCTTCTTTATTGTCACACAACACATTTCTGGCCGTCTTGGAAATCTGTTCATCTCCAGCAGCAGAACCTTTTTCCACTTCAGGTGACAGGAGCATGTGGACAACATCCCAGCTATAAAAGGCCAAATAATAAAGAACTCCTAGTGATATAACCGTTGTTTCTTCCAGAGGAAGCCTGAAGTCCTCCTTACTTGACAGCATGTTTGCGTTGGTTCTGGAGGAAACAGCTGAGTGGTTTCCACAAGGGCTGTTCGCTGACTTGTCCGCCGACTGTGCCGCTTGACAATACGCACCAATGTGGTGTTCCACCAAGGGCAAGAGATGCACAGCTCCTCGGATCTTGCAGCGTTTGAGGTAGAAGGACTGTCTCCCGTTTTCTTCCAGGATTCCTTCAGACGACCCTTCGTCCATAGCAATCAAGTTCAGTCCTGTTATTGCAAGTTTCTGAGCTTCCTGCAGGGATACAAGAGGAGCAGTTTCTTCCTGGGTTGTCCTGATGCTGGGTACTTGTGTGGACTTCCTACCCAAATAAAATTACAAGAAGGAAAATACTTCAGCAGAAGGTAGAGAACATAGCTGAAAATTTAGTTATCCGTATTCTGAATCAAATAACAGACAGGCTAGAGTAGCAGGAGACGTCTGTTCCCTACAGAAGCAAGCCTTACAGAGTGTGCCGCTATGCTAGGAACACGTCAGACACAGCTTAACAAAAAAACCCTTACGTCTCCAGGTTAGGCTGCAACACAGCTCCAGTCTCACAGTTAACGCTAAGAAGATGGCAGAGTCCTAGTAATGACCCAGAGACAATGGGCTGCTTCATCAGTGCGTTCAGCAAGACGGAGCCCGACGAGATCGACCTTGGAGCAGCTTTACCACCAGCTGCAACAAGAACAAAACATTTCAGAAGATTAACCTCATTTATAGTGCTCTCAGCCTCAAAATCATTTTTCATCACAAATTTTCTCTCTTACAAGAGAGGATACAAGAAGAAAATCATGTTCTACAAGGTTTTCAGAAAACTGAGTTCAAGATATTATTTAAATATGAGCCAACATACATTTAGAGAGCTTTCAGTTGCAATCTCTGCATAGGTGAAGTACCTCAGTCCAAATGACTGCCGTACCCCACTCAGCCTGGTGACCCGCTCTCCGCGATCCGGCCCACACGTTACAACCACGTGATGCAATTCTGAACTGGGAGTAACGTGTTGGACATCTTATCTGTCGCTGAACTGTTCTCACTTCCAAAAATAAGAGATTACATTTTTCCTGTTGTTACATCTCCTCACCACAAGCAGCGCAGTATTTTACCAGCGAAAGGGCCAGCCTAGCATAAGGCTCCTCTTGGTCTGTGCCTTGGTCCACATCCTTCCACAAAGCAAAACCCAAGCACACAACATTTTCCTCAAATAGCGTAACAGCAGCAGGATGTTGTGGGGATACAAAATAACATGATCTGAGATGTTTTTGTGCAAAATCAGAGGAAAAAGCAACTAGCTCAGCAGCCACTCTTCTGTGCAGTGGGACTGCGCAGCCCCTCAGCACGGCACTGCTCAGGAACGGCAGCTTAATCGGTCCTCGGAAACGCTCGGTTATTTTTCATGCTCGGTATTTCTGTATTACCAGAAATACATTACCTTGAATGTTTTGTTTCTGTATAGAGTTGCAGGAACCATTTTTCGCCACTGCTTCATGCTTTGTGGATAAAGATTCAGGATGGGGAATCTTGCTGTCTAGAACAAGCAGTAATTAAGATTCAAACATGAGAACTAGAAATGAATCTGTACCTGTCACGTACCCATGTTCCATTAGCCACGGCTGTTATATAAAGTACACAGGCAGCAGGCCAGGATGAAATACTCAGAGATGTCAAACAGTAACACCATAGTTAAGAGCTGTGATGCAAGTGGAATTGCTCCCCGAAATAAATTAGAAAATTAAGTAAAATTTTGCCTTTACTGTCAGATATTCCCCAGATTGTTCACTGCCATTGCCTTCTACTTTTTTTTTTTTTTAGAAAAAAATAATACCTAGACTTGACTTCTCACTACTCCCAGAGACATGTGACTACGTTAGTTAAAAATGAACACACAGTTCTCAAAAAAAAAAAAAAAAATCGATTATTTTGTAATTCTTCAATCAACTGTCTGTCACAATTGCTAATCAAACAGAAGCCAAAAGCCTTGCAGGGATCCTGAGACAACTAATCTGAGTTTTTCAAACACACAGGCACATTGAGTGTTATTACCACAACGAATAGCGGGGGGGGACAAAATAACATTAATCTTTTAAGGCGACTCTTTCATAGTGCCCAGTTTCAGACTGAATGCTGACAATTACATCTCAGATTTTTCGTGACTCTTCCTGTAAGGATTTGCTGATGATGTCCAAATTTCTTCCATGATTTCCTACTGGCAGCATGGCACTGTATCAACACAGTAGTTGGCTGTTATAAAAACACCATTTTTGAGATACAGTTACTGCTCCACACATAAAAGAGGAAATGAGTAAACTGTTTCAGCTGCCTGTTTTCATCTGGCTAACTATGCACCATTTCACATGAAATACCAAAAAAACAGTCTGATTATTAAAAGCAGAACCACAGGAACACAAAAAATGAATAGGTCTGCTAGTCAACCAATGGACGAAATAGGCAAATTATTTCCTGTTCTTCCTTCTTCAGCCAGAAGTGCAGGCAGAAGTTTGGGTGTTTTAGTTCATCTCAGAATCAATGAAAGTTTTTCGCTACAGCCAACAGAAGTTTCACCACTGATACCCTGGCTGCTGGTGTACTGGCATTTACCACAACGTGAACTAAATCCATCTTCCTGCAAATCTGAGACAGCTGTTCCATGCCAATTGCCATAAAACCAAAAGAAATTTAAGCAAACTAGAACAAATACTTCTCTTTCTGCAGTGAACTTGCTGAACTGCTCAGTCACATAGAACAAAAACTTCTTCTAAGGCAGAAGATTCGTAAGGAGCTAAACGTGTTGCAAGTTTACCTTCTTTGATCGAAACAGTCTGGGCTAACAAGTTTCCTGAAGAACAAGATGGCCTGGCGGACGTTTCAGCATTGAAAGACTCTTTTGTAGGATAACATCTTTTTCCAGGCTGTGGAGAACATCCTTCTGATTTCACTTGGACTGCAAAATTCTTTCTAGGGCTATTTAAAAAAAAAAAAACAAAACCATACTTTTAATTAATCGATATCTTTTTCTTTG
Source organism: Alectura lathami (assembly GCA_013399715.1). Taxonomy (NCBI): domain Eukaryota; kingdom Metazoa; phylum Chordata; class Aves; order Galliformes; family Megapodiidae; genus Alectura; species Alectura lathami. Next base: position 254,118 of record VXAV01007205.1, on the reverse strand, counting down.
GAGGTGTTTATGAAACAACACAGAAAGATGTATCTAATAGCTTTCCTGGTACTGATGTTTCAGAGGTGTGTCACTATACACTCCGTGCATTTCTGTCACAGAAGGGTCTTCTTAAGCAAATTCCACAGAGGTCAGCAGACTTTTTTGGTTGAATTTTTTCAAGAGTTGCATGAATAAAGAAAATCTATGTAATAATTTAAGCACCCCTACTGTAAAAAGGAGCACAGAGCCATTTTCCAGAACTCATACCTTGGTGATAAAACTGCTTGAGTAGCATGTTTGTTCCTTTCACAGTTCTGAAGCCGCGTTCTTAATTCGTTCATTTCTGCATCTTTGAACTGCAGCTCTGATTGCAATGACAGTATCTGGGAGAATCAGAAAGGACAGTTTTACTGTTACAGAACGAGCGGCGTTACAGCTGCAAAGCAACTCAAATTACTGTAAGAGTGCAAGATTACGGTCTACTTACTGTGATCTCTGCATAAGATCTCCATTTTTATGCTAATCCAATTAATACTATCTTAGAACCAAGTGTCAAAGTTCAGGCAAGAAGCACGTGACTTGGTAAGACAGACCAAGTGCCACGCAGAGCATGACTACAGGGAGGCCATTAACAGCAGAGGAAACAGCACAAAAGCAGCCACTGTCCTCTTCAGGGCTTGCAGAAAGGTGACTGCAACAGGAACAGCAATCTGATCAGAGGCACGCAGCATACTCTAGTTCTCCCATTTTAAAACACATCCCAGGTGTAATGTTCTGGGGATTGCTTAAGAAAGCAAGTAAACAAAAACCTGCCGTTTTAACTTCATTCTTTTATTTTGGCAGGTTCTTAGAAGGGTTTTCTTCTAGACAACAAAATAAAAGCACACTTGGTTTGGAAGTCTCACACAACGGGCTGAATGGACCGTGATATCGCTGAAGCCAAAATCAGCTTCTGCAAGTGATGCGAAGGTAACTGATGGTTACAAACCTTTTTGGAGAACTCTCTCTCTTTTTCACTTAGGGTCTGAGATTTTTGCTCTTCCAACAGCATATATGATCTCTTCTGTTCCTCCATAGCTTGCTCCATCTGCTGCATTGAGTCACGCAAAATTTTAATTTCTCCATTTTTAGTACAAATTTCATCCCGCATTTCTTTCAGCTGCAGAAGAGATGAATTCCATTAAACAATGCATTAAACATTAAACAATTCCATTAAACAATTCCAGGAGTACTTGTACTGTTGTCTGACGAGCCAGCGTGCGCTTATCTGAAATGCCCAATTAGTAAAACGCTTTCCTAGCGCTGTTTCTAGCACGACGCTTTCAATAGCCCCACGGCTTCCACGCCGACTTGGCTAGAAGGGACACTTGCCACCAGAGCCATCCCGCCCTGCCAGAAGAGGAGGCCGCTGCTCACCTTCTGCTTGACTTCCTCGTGCCTCGCCTGCAGCACCTCCAGCTGGAACTCGCGTCCCGCCGGGCCGTGCCCCGCGCTGCTCCCTGCGGCGGAGAGACAACAGCGGCCCTGCAGCTCCGCTCCCAGCGCTGCCGGCAGCGGGGCTCCGTCGCTCGCCCTCGCGGGCACCTCC
>VXAV01007205.1:224734-245197 GCA_013399715.1 Alectura lathami | reverse complement strand
CGCTGCTCTTTGTTCCCTCCCGCAGAGCACTACAGGCACCACTGGTTCCCCGCGGCGCCCTCCAAGGGCTCCGGGTACCGGTGCATTAGGATCAACCATAAGATGGACCCCTTGATAGGCAAGGCGGCGGGGATGATCGGGCTGAGCCACGAGAGACTCTTCCAGCTCTTACCCAGCGAGTTAACTCTGTGGGTCGACCCTTTCGAGGTGTCCTATCGCATAGGTGAAGACGGGTCGATCTGTGTCCTTTACGAGAGTCCCCAGCCTGGGGCGAAGATGAGCAAGCCCCTGGAGAGCAGGAGCAGCTGTAAGGAGCAGTGGAGAACTGGCAGGTCCAGCCCTTCCAAGAGTTACAGCATGATGACGGTTTCCAGCTAAAAGTTGCTGTTCCTTGTACAATGATGTATGTATCCCAGTTTCATTATAAACCGAGTTGTAACTGAGGTCTTGATTCTTTTAGTAGCAGGAGTAGCTTTCCACCCTGTAGCCGTTCGAGTTGTAGTAGTACTGCCAGTTCTCTGTGGCCAAGGGCTAACGTGTAAAGCAGTTCTTCAAACTGCATGTTACTCTGGATCATGTACTGTAAATGCACTGTACAGTCAGCTGATTGTTTTACACATTTATATTTTCAAGGAATTCTGGCTATTTGTAATAAAAAAGCAGTATCATAGCACTTCATTATGGATTTTAGTCAAAAATAACACTTGGTTTAAAAAAGAAAAATCACAAACTCAATTTGAAAGCAATAACACAAAGGGGATAAAATCAGAACTAATGAGCTGCACATAAATCTTCCCAGTGGCTTGTCTGCACAGACTATTCTCAGGGTTGTTCAAGTTTGGCTGCAAGGCACAAATCACCAAACTACTATTTTTTTTTTTTTTTCCTTTTTCAAAGCACGTGTTTATTTCAGAGCTGGGTTTCATCATGCCCCAACACATTGACAAAGGGGTTTGGGGAATTAGTCTATCTTGTTATTTCTAGTTAGCGATGTAGAATAATAAAGGCTTGCTCAAACTGCTTTTGACTTGTTTTTTTGTTGTCTGTTTTTAGTTGTTTTCAGATATTGCTCTCAAAGCTTTCTGTAGCTCTTCTTAATCATTGCAGATGCTTCATCTTTAGGAAGGTAAAGCTCTGAATATTCTGTTTATTTCACATTGTTACAACGTGCTTAGTACCAGTAAAGCTTGCTTAGCCGTCTGCCTGTAGTAGGGCTGTGTGGTTTTCAGTGTGTACTGCGTGAAACTGAATGGAAGCAAAAGTATTCTTCCAGTGCTTGATCTGCTGCAGAAACGTTTTTGAGTTCACTGGGAGATGGAATTCGTGTTTAAAGCTACAATTTAAAACCACATAGAAAGTTAGAGTGAAAGGCTGATCGCAGGTATGGTTTAACTGTTTCAGTTTCTGGGAGGTGAGAAGCTGCCATGTCTGGTGCTAGGCTGGATTCCTTCTGCTTTTCTCAGCTGCTCTAATACCTGGTGGATACAAGGTCAGTAAACATATCAAAAGGAGTGGATTCCTTGTAATAAGAAAAATCTGTTCCTGGTTTGTTCAGAGGCTGCTGACAGTCCAGCCAGGGATTCAGTTCCACAGGTTTTGGGCAGAAGCTGTGGTTTGTAATGTAGCTGTAGGAGACTGTGCAGTGTTGAGCATGGCTGTATTCTGGTGGCCTGGTGTCTGATCGAGTCGGATACTGGATGAAAGGGAGCTTTGTCTGGTGCTAGTATGTCAGCAAAAAAAAAAAAAAAAAAAATCCTGCACTATGTCAATAACGTGGTAAAACATACAGGGAAGGGGCAAGTCTGGGCAGACTGGAAAGGGTAGAACTCCAACTCGCATAAAGAGGTTTTTCCTTTGTTTGCATTAGGAAAAGCTGTGGCTTATTCACTGCTGTTTGCCTTGGTTGCTTTTTGCCTTGTTATTTTGGAGGCAGGCTTGTCTGGTAGCCTTTGTTTAATCTGAACAAAACGCATAGTGCCATGTCCTTAGTAATTAAAACTGTAAAAATTGATTTTGTTTCTAGTCTGTCACCCCAATAAATGAGTTTCTGTGTTGTTTTAAGTAAGAAAGGGGTGGTTAAGGTCTTGCAGCAAATTGCATTTTGTGATATAAGATTGAAAAGTCACTTCTTACAATGTTGTTTGATTTTCTTAGCAAGACCTCTTTCTCTGGTGGATTTGCCCGCACTGAATATTTATTTGTTAGGCCCTCTAGGGGTCAAATTTGATGTGTTTGTCGCTAATTAAACAGAGTAACTCTAAATCTGCTGAGGAGAGGTGCCCTCTTTGGATAAATGTGTTTTGGAGGATAACTGGCTGTGCTGCCCACTGCGTTAGCCCTGCCTGCCTGAGAGGAAGTAGTGTGAAGTGTCTGGCTTCACGGTGGCTTTTGCGCAGCAGTAGATGTCGAAGGAAGCAGAGTTAGAGGTGAGCTGGGACCCTGGGTATGGTTTCTACGCACTGGATGTGGTTTGACAGACAAGAAGTAGGGTATGGTAGCTTTTTCAGATGTTCTTTTCTCGCCTGCTCTGTCAGATGAATCCAGCCACGGTGATTCTGTTGCTTTTTGCGTATTGCTCCCGCCACATTCAGCGGGGTATTTCGTATGCTGTATGTAATGTCTTGCCTCCAGTGTCCCTGTGCCCTACTTGCTTGAACCTGCTCTGCAGGTTTGTAGGTGATCATTGAAAAGGACATTTTTGTCAGTGTAATTCAAGTTCAGGTTTCATATTCTCAAGCCACAGGCAGGGAGTTCAAGTTGCTGTGCAGCCCAGCAGGTGGGGAGAAATGGGGGAGTGTGGGCAAAACCCACTGAAGTCCTTGAGCTGCAAAGAAACACGCTGTAAGAGCTTGCGACATCCAGAACTGCATTTCACTGCTTTAAAGTCACATCAGAGACCTTAGAACAGCACAAGCAAAGGCAGTCCTGATGGAACACAGCTCCTGGTAGAAAGCCAGGCAGGCTGTCTGGAGGGAGGGGGTAATGCTAGACCTTGTGTTTCCCTTAACAAGTGGGAGTTTGGCTTTGTTGTGATGGCAGAATGCAAAATTGATCGTGCTGATGATGTACTTCCTGCGTGACGCTGAGCACATCTGCTCAGTCATGACTTAGAACAGAATGTTTGGGGTTCTGCAGGGAGAACTACTGCACACCAGGCTTCCTGAAGGGGTCGAAGTGCTCGGAGGAGTCAGAGCTGTTCTCATGCCTGTGTGTGGGAGGGCGAGGTACCCGTTGGATAGGTAAAGCTAAAGGAAGAAACATGCTGGAAAAAGAATGTTCTTGCCTGCTTCTCCAAAAGGTTGCCTTGCTGCAGAGGTTGTTAGTCTGTGTCATGTGAACTGTGAAATAAAATCCACGTGAGACAGAAGGTCCCAGTAGTTTCTATGGCCCTGCTGCTCGCACGCTGCAATTCCTGTGTATTGCACCCCGACTCTGTTGCAGCTGAAGGAGAGAGGTGTGTAGCTGTGACCTGCAAAGGTCAGGTGATGAGGGTGTTCTCTGCGCTTCATTTCAGGTTAGATGGTCTTCAGGGTTCAGTAAGCTCCTATGGGGAGTCGGGCAGATTTTGGTTTCTAACCATTGGTGTCCTTATTCCCTTATCCTCAGGTTGGAAAAGCCTTTCAGGATGGCTTCCTGTATGTGCTTTGTACTGTAACTGAGGCCAGCCTGTGTTTTATTTGGAGGGTTGAAAAGACTGAGCCTCTTCTGTCTGAGTGTAAATCGTGTTGTTCTACCTAAGAATTGCACACGTGCTTTCTGCAAGCTCATTCAGTTTTTGATATGTGCATGGGTGTTCTCTCAAGAAATGAGTGCAGCTGGTGCAGATCCCACTGTTCCCACCAATATCTGCCAGCCCACCAGTACTGATGGTACTGTGATTTTTGTCACTGAGAACAACACAAAATTAATTTAGATGTAGCACTGAAGTAATTGTTAAATATGACATCTTCTGCTTAACGTATTTTTATTTCACTGAACGTATTCTTCACTGTGTATTTTGTTTAGAATGCTATTTTTAGGCAAAGTGCCTTATGAAAGCCCAGGTAGTCTGTGCTGTTGCAATTACACGGAATAAAACTGGACTTGGACGGGATAGCTCTTCTGCAAAACAATGCTGAGTGGTGATAATGACATTGTTTTACTTCTAATTAAGCTTCTTACTATGAAGTGAATTAGCACCACATTAAAAGTGATCTAACTCTCCTGCAATTATTAGTTAATAATTTTTTTTTATATATATTGGGACACATGCTCCTGAGAAATTTTCAAGATACTCCTAAACTTACCAGAAACAGACATCAGGGTCCCACAGGTGTCCTAAGCCAGTTCACAAAGTGTTTTTCTGGATCTTGTGGTTATGTTTTTCCTTACAAAATTCTAAAAATTATCAAAAAAATTCTATTATGAGTATTATCATACTCGTGTAGTACAAAATTACAAGGTTACCTGTGTTATCCAATACAGACAGGCAATGTATGTTTGCCTCATTTCAGCAGTTTTACTGTCTTCACCTTAGTCCTAGAATTAATTTAATTGTGCTGTCAAATCATTGCTTTTTGCATAGCTGTGTTTTCTTACCTACCTTAACCACAGATTTTTCCTTTCGTGTTACTGGCTTTCTCCAGATTTTGGTACCTAATGTTCTGTGTATGCTGGCTTTTTGTTTCACTCCCCCCCCCCTTTGTACAGTGAGTGATGTGATCCAGAGCTCTGGCCTCTCCCTCTGTGCTGCATCCTGCGGTAGCAGCGCTCCATCGCCGCGGCTGTGTGCAGCTCCTGCAGGCTGGGGCTGGTGCGTGGTGGGAGCGCTGGTAGCACTCTGCTGCTGGAGGAACCCCAGTTCTGGGCTGCTAACACTGATACCTTCTGTTGTCATGCTTGGTTCTTAAATTATTTTTTCCTGTGATAGCTTTTTGTGTTCGTGATAGCTTTTATGCTGTGAGTATCAGGCCCATCCGTCTTCATTATCGTCTTGCTGGGGACGGGATTTATTGCAGTAATAGCAAGCAATAAACACCAAGTGATATTTTGCTGTCTAGTACAAAGCTATGACAAACTTTCGTTGATAAGTGAACTGATAATTTGAGCTTGTAAACTTGATAACTTCTTGGCGGAGCAATATTTCATATTCACACAGATTTTCATACACTTATATATATGTTTAATATTTATATCTTCATCTACTTGAGGGTGTGGCTTTGCAGTGAGATTTGGCTGCCCCATGTTTGCAGTCAGTATGACTGAACAGATTTCCAAAGCGGAAGGAAGCAACGAGAAGGCAAATTACGTTGTGGTGTGTACCAAGCTTGGTTTTGTCATTCAGCTTCTGGCCCTTGGGTTTTTGATGGTAATATCTGTACAGTTGTGTGAACAGAAGCTACTTGGGTCAGTTGTTCCCCCCAGTGTTTCTTAAAAACACAGATACTGTGGAAATGTCCATTCAGTTCCATCAAACAATGAACCAGTACCACACTGCTGAAAGGCAGAGAGGCAAATTATATATCTTGATAATTTTGTTGTGCTCTTGTAGGAAGAAGCAAGATTACATTGCAGAATGGTTCTGTCATATTTCAGGCAAACCTTTCATGCTAAATACATAGCTAGCTTTGAGAAGGGGTGAAAAGTGTTTGTAATTCTGGAGATCTGCCCAGCCTGTGAGTTCAACTTTGAAGCAGGAATACTTTTTTCAGAAGAAAATTGCATGTGTAAACATAAACATGGTCTTTGTAGATGCTGTGATGCAGCAGCTCTGCATGTGAGCCTCCTGAAGCATAAAGCCATTAACTGTGTGTGTTTTGTGTGGGTCAGTACGCACAAGTACAATCAGCGTCACAAAGCAGTGCTTGCTGCAGAGCTTTCCTGGCTGCCGTGTGGTCTTGGTGGATGGCTGTCTGCTGCATGCATGAAGGAGGAATGAACGATCACGAAAACGGAGGAAAAAGTTGGATTGTACCAGAAAATACTACTAAAACTCTGTGAAGCCAGCCTGGGTTGCTCTGTAGTTCCAGACGGTCAGAGAATGCTGCACAGAAGCAAGCTTGTTATATCCTCAGACAACAAAACTTCTTTCTGCACTGAGTGCCAACGTGGAGCGCTGTCTTTCACTGGGGCTCTGTGGGGAAAAGACACTTGTCCATTGCATATAGATACTTAAATATTCACAGACACGTACAGATTTTGTTGTTGTAAGACCTAGGCTTTATTTTTCATGCTGAATAGGGATAGGTAAAATAGTGAGTGCGCCAAGTATGCAGTATTTTTATCTGCTACTTTATTTTAGTAATCTTCAGATATGTATGGAATGAGTATGTGCCTTACACCTTGGGCCGGTCCCCTCCATACTGCTTGTACAGCATCATCCACATCCAAACAAAGCTGGGTGACTGTTGTAAATGTGCGTCCTGAGGGCTACATCTGCACAAAGGCACATGTAAGGGTGAGGAAGAAGAAAGCAAATTGTAATGATTTGTTGATGTTTTTGGAATGGATTGCAACAACAGCTGTCCCCTTAGACTTGCCTTCTCTTGCTCCCACTTTGGATTATTGTGTGTTTTTAGGAAGGCAGAGAGCAATTGCTCTAATGTATGTGATGAGATAAGATTTCGTTTTGTGATCAGAACAATGTATTACTGGCTCAGATCCTTTCTTCTGGGACCTGCGGTGGTTTTCTCTGGATGTATGAGCGGTTGTCAGATGCAAGTCTCCCTGGACTGCACGTTGAAGGTTTTGTCAAAGGGTTTTGCTTGTGTTCAGCGGGAGTGGGGAGGAAGAGGTACAGATGGGCTGGGAGAGGGTCATCTTCTCCTTGTTGGCCCAGAATGGTATGGGCTGGTACTGAAACCGAAGGCACTGAATATTCTGGTGTGCATTGTGAGCTGTGTTTTCAAGAGGCTGAAGCATGTGTGGTAAGACCTCAGTCAAAAGTAATTAAATATGTTCAATAGTAATTAAATATGCACTTGAACTTAGCATTGCTGAACATTTAATGTGGAAGTAAGTGTTCTGATGGATGGAGGTTTTGCTAAACAAAATCGGTTTAGAATCAGGAACCACAATGTTTATGAAACACTTGAGTTTTATTGCTAGTATTTTCACTAATTTTTTTTTTTTTTTGGGCTACTGTCTCTGACAGTTTCCAGGTTTTTTTATGACTCATTGCTACACATTAAGAGAAAGTTGTTGCTGCTATAAGAAGTCAGAGGGCTTACTCCCGTTTAACACCAGAAGCCCTTTGGCTGTGGCCTAGATGAATGCTCCAAGCATTTGCGCTGTTCAGCTGAGTCCTGTGCATCAGCCTGGTGGAGCTGGCTTTGATTTCTAATTCGTCTGCTGGGGACTCCACAGGAGCTGAAGCTGCTCTGCCTGTAAGTCACTGCAGCAGAGGAGAGGATCCGTTAATCTTCGTGTGCGTGTGCACGGTGTGTCTTCGTGGCATACTCAGGAAAAGCTGTGTGTTTTCTAAAATAAATTTGTCTATTTTCCTACAGGCCCTTAACGTTGATTCTTTCTCTAAAGGTGATCTGAAATGCTGATAACAGAGCACATCACGGACTGAGAGGTGAAACATGTCTGGAAACAGATGTTTGCTGCAGTTAAAGGTCCTCTTTTGATGTATGATCCAGAGGAGGCTGTAGATCTAATTCAGTTCCTTGATTAAAAATCCCAGGGAAAACACATACAAGACTTATTGTTTTCTTCCTTATTACCTTCCTGGGTTCCTGTCCTTTATGTCAGATAATATCTTCTCATTAAATTTGCTAGGCACCATGTCTTGTCAATGACCCTAAGAACAGGAAGAGTAATAAGGGATTAAAAAGGGAAGGCTAGCCCAGGGCTGTTGAGACATTGTTTTTTCTAGCCTCTTGCAGCTCTTTTGTTGTCATGCCGGGTTGGAGAGTGTAACGCCATACCTCAGTGTTTCCTTTGTATTCTGTTCTTAGTTGCAGATTGCAATGGTTTCTGAATGACCTGGAAGTTGCTCTTACAAAGGGAGCACCTGCTCCCCTGTCACCCACAAGGATCCACGACTGAGAGTGCTGAGATCTGCTGTCAGCTTGGTTAACTAAGAGGGAGAAACAATTATCTTTTTGAAAGAAACTGATCAATAACTTACACAGCCAGTCAGATAGGATTCTAAGAAGCCACATGCACTTGGTTTCTGTAAGTTCTGTTAATATGCTTTAGAATATTTGCATTTTTTTTTACAGCAGCTATTTCCTTTAATGATTACTTCAGTATTTCTGAAGATCAGATTTTCTGAAGGTTTGCTACCCCGTGAGAATCTTGGGATAAACAGTCCTGGGCTTCTACTGTTTTTGTAACATATACCTGATGTGGTTCACTGCCTGTAAACTAATTACTTACTACACAGTTCATCGCAGCCACACGTTACGTCCACTGCTTCGGACACCTGACTAAACGAGTTACAGCTGGGATTCCATGTTCAGCAAAGGCACCGAGCCCCGTGCCTACATGCACAGTTATTCTGAGAACCACCTGAAGCCTCCGGTGAATGAGTAGCCTGAAATGGATCCTTCGGTCTTTTTCTCAGTCTGAAAAATGCTTGCAGCATAATTGGCTCCTGGGCTGAGCTTTAGCTTAGTTTCCCATTTAACTCCTTACTACAAGTATGCGCTTAGGTCTTCAGCTGGCACTTGATACACTTCTTTGTATGTCCACCACCCAGTTCCAGGTGTTGTTTCCACGTCTGAATTCACAGGCTGTAAGCAAAAAGGCTTTCCATGTGTATTTCCTTTCTTTGTGTGTCGCATCAATGATGGCTTTTGTCTTGTCCCACCCACATTTCTCAGTAACTGCTGAATGTTTCCCCTGAGCAATGGGAGGTCTGTCTGTCACCTGGAAAAGATTACCTTGTACAGAACTGTGAAGAGTTACCACTTACAGGGAGAGCTGTTTGTTCTGACAAACCTTTTGCTGTGCTGTAGGAAAACAGAGAAGCAGAACAAGGTACACGTAATCGAAGGGTGCCTGCTCCTGTTGTTCTAAGACAAAGCAGATCTTACCTTTTAATGATTAAGTGGTAGAGAGATATTTTGTTCATTATTGTTTGCGTCTTTGTGTGTACTTCTTGGAGGATGGTCCAAAGAGGGTTACTCCCTGGTATTTGTGACATTTTTATGTAATCCACCTGGAGCTGTTGAGGACATCTTCATACAAAAGAAAGAATAAGGCAATATGTTAAAGCTCTTTCTCGCATAATTACATCATCTCCCCCTTCACTTGAAAGAGCTCCCATGTATTTGTTTTATCCAAGTGATTCATCAGTAACACTTCTACAGTAGACATTGTGTTAGAAATTATTGCTTTGGGAAACTGGCAGCTGAAGAATGGTTGCTTTTATTAAAGTAAATATTAGAGGCAAAGATTCTAGTTCTGCATTTCTGCTAGAGTTAACATGTCTGTGAAGTCAAACAGATGCTTTAAGTTGGCAGTAGTACAGGAGTGATCCTGAAAATCCAATAGCAAGAACCAGCAATGCACTGAGGTCTGAAAGAACAGAAGGATGCTTGTGAGGTTTGCTGTCATGTAACTCACTCCTAATACACACCTGGACATGACTATCCTTTGAAAATGTTGTGAATATCCTGTATTGTGAATTGGCTTAGAGATGTGGGCTTGCTTAACTGCCATTCCTGTAAACAACCTTTTTTCCCAATAACATTGCAAATAATCTCTGGGGACTTCTGCTTTGGAAATCAGTGCAGAGTCTGCTTTTCTTTCTCTGGGGCAGGGAAGTCAAACCACATACAGGAGATGCAGGGGTAAACATTTGGAGTGGGAGATGTTCCCTTTTCTTTGTCCATGGTTAGATGGCTAGAGAAAGAAGGGATATTTATTGCAGCGGAGGAGACTGGAATTAGTCATCAGCTCAGCACAGCTGCTCTGCAATATATTCCCTGGAATTTCCATCAGTGAGTGCTTTTTGAGAGCAGAGGAGGCAAATACTCATCAGGAAGGATGGAAGTGTAGGTGGTCCCAGCTAGGGACAGAGAAATGGACTCTCTCCTTCCTATTTTCTCTGATTTCTCTGAAATGTATAGGTGCTGGAATGACTTTGCCTTCCATCAAAATATCCAAGGCGGATTTGCTGGGTTCAGAAAGGAAGGAATGCAGCAGGCAGCAGTGCCTCCTTCTTGGAGGTGTGTATGTGTGTCCCTTGATCTCTAAGGGTAGCGGGCGATAACCTAGACAAAACTACAGACAACATTTTTAAAAATGTGACTTCCAAATTAAACCAGCTATGACTCAGTTGACTGCCTTGATTGGTAGAGAACGCCTCTCAGAAGATCTGGAAGGAGGTGTGGGTGGAGCAGATGAATACACAAGGTTTGCTGGTAAAGAGCAGGAGAGAGCTGCGGCTCAGTAAGGGATCTGAGCTTTCAGCAGCTTGTTGCTCTCTTTTCCACATTCTCTACTGCCTTGTAGACAGCAATCTGTTGTTCTGCTGAGCTTGGGACCATCGACAGGCAGTTAGAGGTGTGGTTTGTGTGCCCTGGTGAGGTGGGCAAGTGCCTGCCCCGAGACCTTGGCTTAACAGAGATGCAGAACCTTTTCTTGGGAGCAGGGAGTAGCTAGCACTTGAACTGCTTGTCCTGAAGAGTGATCCTTTGGCTCGTCTTTGCACTGTCACTGGGATAAATTGAATTGGCAGAACTGAATGAAGCAATAATTCTGTTTCAGATTTATTGAGCCAATTTCTCTCAAAGCTCTGAAAAATACCTGTTCTTCTAACAGTTACTTAGTGGTACTGCTCAGGCAATGATTTGGGAAACATCCTTCAATTTCATCTCTGGTTTAGATTTCTGTATCTTATTAGACTATTCCATAGTGAATTGTGAAGGAAATGCTTTGTGAAGTAATGCAGGACAACAGTTACAGAGAGAAGGATAGAAATCTTCACCAACCATTTGTTTTTTCTTAAAGCAAGCTATCATTTTGCTATGCGCATAGTTTACTATAACTGATTTGTATTGTTATTTATAAAATGTGCCTGGAACAATATATATGCATATATATACAGGAAAAATAACAAGCCACATTATACTGTAGCAGGTAGAATACTCCAGCAGGAAGGACAATTGTTATATCTCCCTGGTTATTAGGTAAGGCATCTTTGGTTATGAACCAAAAGATCACTTCTAAAATCCATGTTTAGGGTGATAAAATCCCTGATAAACCTGTTTTTTTTTTCTTCTTCTTCCTTCAGATAGCTCTGTCATTGTGTTCAATGTTCTCTTGCTTCAGGAAAACAGCAGTGTGTAAGCAGAATTACTTGGCATGCAGCTGAAACATGGCGGTGTTGGTCTGGCAAAGCATGCCCTACAGAAAGAGCTCAATGGACAAAATGATGCTCGTGGGTGGGCAGTGGGTGTAGAGGGAGAGGGGAATAAAAGTGACCAGGAAATTCAGATTTCCCACAGGTCAACAGGGCCCCTGGGAAATGTTCATGAACTGGAAGGAGGACATATGGGGGAAGGCTAAAACCTTGGAGGGGAAGATCCGTATCTTTCTGCACTTAACTGGTCACAGAGTGGCCTTTGTAAAGCATCTTCCAGTATATCCTCGTGACGCCTCTCTGGGACCCCAGCCCATCCAGGAAGATCAGTGTACACGCGGCTCGTGTAGCCGCACGGAGTACAGAGAAGTTCCGGGGTTTTACTTGTTTCCGAGTAATTGCTGTGAGCTGCTTGTGGCGAGCCGTGGGTTGGCTGGTGGCATAGGCTGTTCCTGAAACTGCGCTTTTCCCACTGGATCAATATGGGCCTAGTCCCCTGAAAAATCTCCTGCAAAGCCTCTCTGCACGACTGTGTTTAATACTGCAGAGCCCTGGTAGACAATTAGCTGTGGTAAGGTTTTTTGCGTGGTAATAATTGGTGTTCTAGGACTACTCTCTGAAATGCAATTTGCGTGTGAAAATAACAGTTCAGGGCTATGGGCTTTCATATTCTGCACATTCCTTGCTCACTTTTTATTTGCTTCAGTTTCCTTGCACTTTAGGTGCATTTTTATAACTGCCATCTGCTTGCTCATTCCCGTTGAAGTTTTTGTTTGTTTCCAGTGCTTTTAACCTCTTCCTGTGCTCTCTAAATCTGAGCTCTCCCACCTGAGCACAAGCATTAAAATAGCATGGCCTGGCTTCCAGGAGTGTTAAGTGAATGCAGGGCCTTCTGTCTGGAATGGGAGCTGCAACCCATCGGTCCTTTGAAAGTCAGATCAGTCCTATTTAAAGGAAGTATGGAATTATAAAGCCAAGGGAATATAAGTAACCTTCCATGACCTGTGTTCTGTAAAATGCCTTCTGCAATCATGATAATGAAATAATGACAGCCATTAAAGCATTAACTTCAGCAAAATCAGATGATTCATTTGGAAATTCTACTACCTTTAGACCAGTACGCTGGAGGAACGTGGTGAACAGCTTGCACGGGGGCTTGAAGAGTGCTTGTGCACCGCACCCCTGGCCTTGCAGCCCTGTGCACGAGGCATGTGACCGTGGTGAAGCTGGAAGAAGAGGGACAGCCTGCAGGAGGAGAGGGATGGGGTCGGCTTGTTTGTAGGCTCGCTTGTGCCTTGCTGGTCCTGGCATTGTACTGCTGCCATAACTCCCAGCCAGCCAGCAGCCGGGGGCTGTGCCTGCCCACCCCATCGTGCCTGCTACGGTGGGGCTGCTGCCGCAGTGCCCGGCTCCTGGCTCACCTCCCCGTGCTCAGCGGCTGCCCTTGGTGCTCCCGGGTCACGGAGCACCTGGGGCTGGGGAGGGCTTGCAGGGGAGGTGAGGGGATGTTTGGGGAGTGTGTGTAACTATCTGGATTTATTTATTTATTTTTTTTACTGGATGTTATGAGAATACTGGGACACTGAAGTCAGTTACTAAGATGTTCGCTTGTGTCAGCATTAAAATTACATGCACATCTTAGCAGGGATTTCGGATTTAACCTGAGACTAAAGAGACAGCAAAAGCTGCTTCCTTAGCTTCATGGTGACCTGCTCTCTCATACTATTCCCCGCTGTTCCATGAGTGTTTCAGTATTCAGATATGATGGTATTTCTTGTTAAAAAGTCTAACCTTTAAAGAGAAAAAACAGCATGTTCTTATGTTCTTTTTCAGTTTTGGAAAATGACTTTTTTTTTTTTTTTNTTTTTTTTTTTTTTTTTTTTTTTTTTAATGAAAAACAACACAGCAGCAAAGATCTCTGTCGAACACTTGTTTGAGGTAAGAAGCCCCCGTGGAATATCTGATCAGGAACTTCATGAAGTTTCATTACAAATTCAAGAAACTCAAAGCAGAACTAAATAAAGGGAAGCATTGACCAATCTTGTCCTTAGACATGTTTGTCTGCACTGATGATGAGGAGCCAGATGCAGAGCTTTTCCTTTTAATTAATTATCAAGGGTGTCTCTAATCATGTGACAAACAAGTGCACACATTTTTGCTGCTGCTATATTATATAGTTCAACAGCCAAAAAAAAAAAAAAAAGAAAAAAGAAAGAAAAGAACAAGGAAAAAAGGAAGAAGTTGATTGTCCTTTGAGGTACGGGAGATGCGAGGAGGAGGAGCATTAAGCCGTGTGCAGGCACCTGACTGTATCTCCTCAAACCAGCAGATGAGGCTGTTTCCCATTACATCGGCTTTGCTACACTGTAAACCCCTAGAAAATCTGAGGGACAAAACACTAATATTGACAGCTGGGTTTGTTAAAGAAGGGCAGCTTAGAATTTGCATTTTTGTCAGTGCTGCTTTTCTTCCTACCCGTCCAGAAGCGACGTAGGTCAAACAGTTGTGTGAAGGGCTTTCACTTCCTTTCTGCAGCACAGAGTTAGCAGATGGAAACACCACAGCTGGTTTTCTTTATCAAACGTGCACCCTGCAGTCAGTAGCCTTGGGATATGTAAATTTCTCTTACTCTGATATTGGTGGATTTACTTTGTAAAACATACTGCTCCTGGAATCCCACGAATCAGAAAGTAATTTAAAAAATAAACAAGCTTCCTCCCTCACTTTCCCTACTTTGGTAGTTGTCTCCTCCTTCAAGGTGATCACTTGTAGCTGGGGAACAATTATTGTTTAAATTATTTTGGTCTGTCTGCTGTATTGCGTTTATTTTTTGGGGGGAGGGGTGGATAGCAGGGTCATACTAACAACCTTGACAATGAAGTTTCTAGTGACTGTTGGGATATCTTTATGGCACTGACCTTCCCACTTCAATCCCAATGAAATGTCCATCTCCAAATACAAATTTGTAAAAGTATTTTCTCTGCACTGCTAGGGTCTTGTTCATAACTAAGTAGGTTCAAAACCAGCCATGAGGTAGGATATCAAGGTAACATTTTTGGAATTTGTACATTCATCCCGCAGTGATTTGTACTTCCAAGGTGCCAGGTCTGTGCGAAGGGGCTTCACTGTTCTCTAGGCCCATTTCTGTTTGGCAGGTGTAGAACCTGGTCAGGATCTCATGCTTGCTCTGGCATCTGAAATACAGTTCCTCAGAAGTCTTTCTTGACTTGAGAGATTTAGAACATCTGTCTGTGATTTGGTGTATTTACTTTCCTGTCACTGTTAGGAATAGTTCTCTGAGCAACTTGCCTTTCTTTCTTTTTCTAGAAATGTATGGGAACCATGTGATATGCACACTTTTTGTTCATGTAAATACTTTTGTTCCAAGTGAAATGCTGCTTTTTTTTTTTTTTAAGAAAAAAAAAAAAGCAGTGCGGATAGTTTTACGCTTGCCTTTGCCAAGCATTCCATCAGAAATCTCACAGCCCCTTGATAAATAGCCACTTCATTCCACCTTAAAGATCTGTAGATTGTTACCTTTGACATACCTGTTTTAAACCGATAAAGCAACTGAGTAGATTGTGTTATCACTGATGTTCTGATAACACAGATTGTGAGCACAGCAGTAGGGTGATGGCAGAAATCTAATACATTTTTTTTCTTGAAGGGAAAAAGAAAAGCTGTAACTGACAGCCCGGGGACTGCCGAAGAATGGCACAGTTTGTTCTCCCCAGACATTTATTTTGTTCATGTGCTCTCTGCTGATTTTCAGAGCACACCCACAAATATCTGTTCATTCAGTGCTTTTTTTTTTTTGGTTTGTTTTTCACTTCTTTCCTTGATAGGGCCCCCACACCTTCACCTCGCTGGCTCTGCATTGCTGCTAAGAGTGCAGTTTCATAATCAGCTTAATCCGATCTGAAACTGAGCTACAGCAAAATGCGTAACCCTGCACTTCCACCGCTTCTGGTTGCATTCCCGTTCCTTTTGTGATAGCTGGAGGGCTTACGTGGCTGTGCACCATTGTGCTGGTTTGCTGAGGTAACTGAAATGTAACCACTAAAAAAAATCTGTCCAAGAAAACCCAACCATTGATTGGAAGAATAATTGCTCCAGCTTGCCGTATGGGTGTCAGTGGGCTAAGAGCAACGCAAAGAGGGGTCAGGAATGTATGGCCAGGTTTGGAAAGGAGAACAAGCTTGCCCTTTGGAGATAGCATAGTATTTATTAGCTTCTGTGCTTGTGAAACTGCATTACGTCTGTGTTTGTGTACTGGAGATAACAGAAAGTGAGGTATAAAGGGTGGAGAAAATCTCTCTTGAAATTATAGGTTCTGTTCATTGATTTCTACTGTAGTGGTTCCAGTAACTGGAACTCCTTAAAGGGAGTTGGTTTGGGAAGAGGCAGGTGGGGGCAAAAACTCTCATCTTACACACTGCTCTCTGAGCACAGCAATTACTCTGCGGCAGTCAATCAAAACGAGGTGTCTGTGAACCCGAGGCGTTTTGTCTATTGAAGTACCTGTGTCAGAGAGCACAGCCATTTGTCAGGAAGTGTACAGAAGAAACTGCTACGCGGCCCTTCTGTACCATCTCCTGATATCTGGGTATTAACCGAAGAAATGTGTGGCTGGTTTTTGTCAATTTGTAATCAATCTTCTGGAGATCTTGTGCTCAGTGAACTCGAAGCTTTAACTGAGACGGTTTCAAGGTTTTTCACAGAGGAGCATTGCAGAACAATAGCAGTTTAGCTAAAAGAACTGGGTAAATAAGTGAGCTCCCTCCCCTGTTTAAAGATGGGGATATAGGGCTTGTGCCAGAAGGAAGCCTAAGGTGTCCCCTTCTTTAACCATTAACAGGTCCAAGGGCTGAGCACAAGGTCAGGCGATGTGTGGGATGTCAGACCCAAGGGCAGCAGTGTTGCAGGAGAGTGTCTGATCACCAGCTGGCAGTGTAACATCCACACCACGTATCTGCGGGAAGAGGTGTTACCAAGAGCCCCGAAAACCACTGCTCAGGTGACTTCAGGCCAGGCTGCTGACTCTGCTCTGGTAGTTAGCTTTCACCTCTTCCTGTAAAGAGCATTTGTTTTCCAGTTTCTGGTGTGTCACATAATACGAGGCAAGACCCAAAAGCTCTTTATCCCTTCATCTTTCCTTCCTCGCCCGCAGGCTTAAATGCTGTAAGAAGGGCCTTGAAGGAGGTGCTTAGCTGGGATCCGTTTTGTTCCATCCTGATTTAATTCCTGACCAAAGCTACTAGGGTTTCGCCTTGATGCTCTGCTTAAAAGCCCTCCCGTAGTTCCCAGTCAGATCTCCTTTTCCATTTATTTTCTCTTACTCATCCCAAGAATTCACCGCAATGGGTCCCTCAGCTAGTTTGTTTTCAGTTTATTCACATCTGCTGTTACTGACGGTGAGGTATGTTTGCACAAGCTCTTTTTGGTTAACAACATGCATGTGGCTTGAGCTTTGGTTACCTTAAGCCGCCTTCTTTCTATTGTCCTGTTCCCAAAGCCTCTGACTTTCTTAGCTACTGTAATATTGTGCTTTGAAGTACCATGCATGCTTTCTAAAAAGCCATCAAACTACATATTACAGTCATATTCTGTTTTTTTTTTTTTTTTTTTTTTTCCCCCCGTGTGTCAGTGCTGCTCAGTTTGAGAGATGGTGAAATGACAACTGAAGCATGATGTTCCCTGGATTTGTGGTGTATACGTGAAATCACATAGGTAAAGCATGGATTCAAGAAAAAAATAAGGCAAGGAGATCATGCAGAAGTATAATCCTGATAGGAGAAAAGTGGCAACGCTTTAGAATTGTGATGAGGTGTGAGTTACATAAGTATACTCCATGTCTGATGGTCTGAGTGTAATACAAAGCTGTCAGATGATCTTAATGAACATAACTGCATTTTCTGAAAACTGAAAATGGTGCGTTAGATTAAAAAAAAAAAAAGTGTAGCACAACTTCATTTTAGTATTATCCTGTACATTCCATGTTCTTGGACTCATTGCGTGGCATTTTTGATTTTAAATGTGATTTCTCCAGGCAGACACTTCTAGGTCCAGAACAGGATTTTCTGTGTCATGTTTATTCTTTTTCATAAAAAACAAAACCTTTTTTACAGAACCCTTTTGTTTTAGTGACCTGGAGAACTAAGATGTAACTGTTACCGCAGAAATTCTTATTACATTACAAGGCAAAGTACTGGCATCTGATTTTGTCCTGAGTCTCAAGTGATGCTGTTTTTCCTCGGTTCTGCATTTAATGAGTTTGTCTTAGCCATCAGAATATTAACACAAAACACTTGCCTGTTTTTCACTCCTTGTGGGTGCTTTTTTTTTCTGCCTCAGAATAAATAATAATACCAGTAAACCTTTTTTTTTTTTTTTTTTCCCCATTTCATTCTCATTCTCTGGTGAACTGACAAGCTGTAAAAGGCTGCACGGGTGCGCGGTGCTGGCAGCTCTGCAGCATGCCTGGGAAAAGGACACGGCAGCTGAAGTCTGCTGAGGGAGGGGAAGTGCTGTTGTGGTGGGCTTTGGATGAGGACAGTGTGTACTGGGCATGGCCGGGAGAGCAGAGATGAATAACCTAGGGTCAGTGCCAGTGCCATAGTTCTTGCCAAATTTAAAGAAACAACTGTAAAAATGCTATCACAAGCTCGGGATGATAGCTGGTAGGCGATTCTGTATTGGCTAACGTATTGTTTACCTTCACATAAGGAGGCACAAGGGCTGTTTTCTCCTAGTTGCAAATTTGTTTGACTAGCTTGATGTGACAGTGTTTTATTGGCCTATAGGAATGCCCTATGTTCTGCTTTATCTTGTGATAACGTGCCTTTTACAAGGCACTTTAACTTGTATTGAGAGTATCAGCACAGCTAAGTATAGTGTAGCTGCTGATATAGAGGCTGTAGAGTTTGGTGGTTTTTTTTTTTTGTTTGTTTTGTTTGTTTGTTTGTTTTAAATCCCCATTACTGTGGAGTCCCAAGAAATAGGATTGGTGACGTAAAGCTCTACATGGCCACCTGGTGCAGTTATAGGACCCAGACAAATGGAAATGCATTTTAGGCCTGTGTTGCGCCAAAAAGAACAGCATCAAAGAGAAAACGGTGAGGGGACTCAGTGGGAGCCATGGAACTGGAGGTGTGAGCACCCTGCACAGGCCTGATGCAGCTCCAGCGTAGCTTTTTAGCATACTGGAATACCGCAGAACGCCTGATTATCCACTGAGATGCTCAGATGAGTTCTGAAGCTGGCTGAGCCGTGCGTGATCAGCCCTGGAGGCGGCTGATGAAGGCTAACCCAGGTACGTCTGCACAAGCACGTAGCTGTGCTGGAGGAACTCCGGGTTAACAACACTTCGGTGTCATCAACAGCACAGATACTTGAGATATTTCAGTTGGAGCACATTGCAGACAGTATTTAAAGTAAGTAGTACTTCAAAACTGATGATGTAGAGGGAAATAATACGCTGTTACATTTTTGTCCCTCCAGTTTCAAAGTTTCACCCATGCCCCTGCAATGTAGCAAAGAGGTAATTCTGCACCATGGAATGCAGGAGGAAGAGGTGAAGTGGCTTGACAGAGGCAGGGGCTACAATAAAACTCAGGTGTTCTGTGTGTTTTTTTTTTTTTTTTTTACCCTTGCACTCAGAACTTCTACTTCATTTTTCTGTATTGATGTAGCTTTTGGAAGCATGGAAATAGAAAAGGGATCAACTTGCAATGCTAAAATTTCTTTAAAATTAAGACAAATTACTTCTACCAGTGTAAGTCAATATACTGAGAATATTATGTCATGTAAACCTTGTTTACATGAATTAAGCGTTGACATCCAGTGTCTCTAAAGTACAGTTATTTGTTAATTGCAGCATAATGCTTCCACTAAAGTTTAGTACATCATCTTGAGTGAAATTGCTCTGTAACAGTTTGATAAGTTGAGATAGTACCGTAAGGGCTTTTTTTTTTCCTCTTTATATATCCATTTGTTTTTAAACAACATGAGCTTGGCAGACATAGAAAGTGACAAAGATGCTTTCCTCTGACATTATTTTTTATCTTTATTAAATGGCCAAAGGAGCCAGGGATTCACACAGAATCACCGAGCTGTAGGGGTGGGAAGGGACCTCAGGAGACCATCTCGTCCAACCCCCCTGCAGAAGCAGGTTTCCTGCAGCAGGTCGCACAGGAAGGCGTCCGGGCGGGCCTTGAGCGTCCCCAGAGAAGGAGACTCCACCACCTCTCTGGCAGCCTGTGCCAGTGCTCCGAAACCCTCACAGTCAAGAAGTTTCTCCTTAGATTTGTACGGAGCCTCCTGTGTTCCTGTTTTTGCCCACTGCCCCTCGTCCTGTTGCTGGGCACGAGTGTGTAGCATGTTGTTAGCTAAAAAGAACAAGTTAAGTGAGTATCAATCCACTTAATAAAATAAGTATATACTGTTGAAGCCCAAGTATTTTTCAAAATCATAGCAAAATTAGGTTATAAAAAAAATTAAGTTATAGCACAACACAAAAAATCAGTGACTCATGGCAGACCTCTGCAGGTTTTTTTAGCAAAGAAGGCTGAAAATAAAATAAAATAAAATAAAATAAAGCTTTGAATTTTAAAGGACTGTATAAGAGTGACATTTGGCTGCTATCCAAAGAGCACATGTTCATGCCATGAGGAAAGCCTTGCAAGTGTTCCCCTCGGAGGGTTCCTTGGGCTGCTGTCGTGGAGCACCTGGAGCCAGAGGAGGAAGGGGAGCGTGCAGGGAGCAACTAGGGACGGGGTCAAACGGTGGCTGGGGGAAAAGGCCTGTGCTCTGTGGTCAGACCTCACGGAACAGAAGGACCGCGTTATGAAATCTGCCATTTCACCCTGTGTTTGCGGAAGGTAGTTCAGATGCCTGGATAATGGCTCTTACGTGAGTGAGACTGTTGTGTATTGAGGCACTCTGTGAAATTCAGCCCTCCTGACAAGAAGAAAACAGCTTCACGCTTTAGTGCAGTTGTAGGCACGGCACGCCTTCGTGGTTGTGCTGGCACCATCGCCACTTGGAGGCGGTTTCGCTGAGGAGCAGGACCCCCTTCAACGCCGCCCCTCCGCCGGCAGCAGCGCTGCGCTGCTCTGCGGCGCCCCGGGCACCGCCGGCGCTCTGCCCCGCTCAAAGATGGCGGCGGG